>VWYH01005553.1:0-50483 GCA_013399365.1 Pampusana beccarii | reverse complement strand
AAGCGCGGCCGCACTCGTGGATCCCGGCGGGGAAGGGGCCATGGGCCGCCTCCCCGAGGCGCGGCGGCTGTGAGGCGGCCGGCGCTCGCTCGGAGAGCCAGCCGGGAGGCTGCCGGCCGGCCAGCCTGCTCCGGGCGGCTGCGGCCGGGAGGGGAGTGCCGCTCCCAGCCGGCGGTGGGCACGCAGGCAGCACCTCGGTGTCGGTGACTTGGGGGTGCCCGCTCCCCCGCCCGCGCCCCCGCCGCGCCCGGCCGCGGCCGTGGATGGATGCGCCATGGCCACGCTGGTGTGCCGGGTGCAGCTGCTGGATGACACCGACCCCTTCAACAGCACCAACTTCCCCGAGCCCACCCGGCCGCCGCTGTACACCTTCCGGGAGGACATCCCGCTGGCCACCCAGCTGCCCGGGGTGCACCGCCTCCTCCGCGCCCCGCAGAAGGTACTGGGGGAGGGAGAAAGGGGGTGTCGGGGACACCGGGCGAACGGCAGCGGCCTCCCCGCGGGAGCCCGGCAGCGGCGAACAGGGGCCGATAGGCGACGGGCGGCCCCCGGCCCCTGCGGGGCGGCATCCCGGGCTCCGCGCCCGGCGGGGCTGCGCGGGGAGGGCGCCTGGCCGAGGGGCTGCCCTGCAGCGCAGGGGGCCGCCGGCTCCCGTGCCCCGCCGGCTCTATCCCTCGCCCCGGCAGTGTAAATATTTCCTTAAGTCCTGGGGAAGGACCGGGGGGGGACGCGGTAGGGGCTTCCCAGCTGCTCTCGTGTGTTCCCAAACGCTTTGCACCTCTGCTTTAGCTGTAGCTGCTGTGCGTTTTGCTCGGGATAAAAAACACCCCACCAAACCGAAGCCCTAGTTGGGTATCGAATACTGCATGCCTATCCCTCGCTAGCGATGTCTGAATATCTGGGGATATTGGGGAATAACGTGTTGTTTAAGGGCAACCGAGCTGCGGGGAGCACGGTCGTGCAGGCAGGATCCGAGGTTTGCTGTGGTGAGGTTTAACGAGCTGGGCAGTTACAGCAAGGGCTTTGGTAAAAATAGCAGTGTGTCTGCTGCCCTTGAAACAATTGGTACCGCTAGTCCCTCTTGTGAAGAGCTGCAGCATGTTACTGCCATGGCCCTTGTCAAATCTTACCTATCTCTTCTTGCATACTTCTTCTAATACGTATGCTGGCATCTGTAGTTCTGCCCTTGAAGTCAGGCACCCGGGCATGATCCTTGAATTTTCAGTTTTCAAGGCAATGCCATTGATTGACATAATAATAATGTCCTTTCATTATTATCTTGCATCTGCACATTAGTTCTGTAGAGTGCACCACAGAAAAAGGGAAAAATGCCCACTTTTTTTCTTCCCAGAAGAAAACAAAGTAAAAGTTGTAAAACTTTTATTTGTTTTCTGATGAACTGGGAGGAAAATACTCTCTTAACATCACTTGTATTATAAATTGCTCTTGGGAGCTTGTGGAAAGATGACAAAGGGCTGTGTGTGCCCTTAGATTTAAGGATATCCAGAACCCAATAAAAGTGTTTCAGAGAAAAGCTCTTGGAGCAGACAGAAGTTTTGCATTTGTAGAACGGTTTCTCACATAATAGTTGCCAAGGATACAGCATCCAGTGAACAGAGCTCTGCCTAATGCACAAAACCTTTGGAAGCTCTTAGTGTGCTGGGTCAATTCTGTTTTCATGTGCTCAGTCGTCCCCAATTCAGAGACTGGTCCCATTGTTTTCAAGGGAGGCTTTTTTTGGAGTCAGAGCTAATTAAAAGAAGGCCAGGATGGATTCCTGATACTTAACAGAGTAAATAAAAAGATAGTTTAAAATCTGGATTTTCAGTTAATTCAACCTCATTTTAAAAGGTATTCCACTGTGTTGTGTGTTGCTTTTACTTTGCTTTGAATACTGTCCTGGCCCTTTTTTTTTTTTTTTTTTTTTTTTTTTTTTTTTTTTTTATTTATTTTCTTTTTTTTTTTTTTTTTTTTTTTTTTTTTTATATTTTTTTTTTTTTTTTTTTAGTAACACTGCACTAACAAAAACCCCATCAAGGTTTAGTGTCTTTGTGGATACCCAAAATCCATGGCCACTTCTATATGTTTAACTCCTGCGCTGTGTTTCAGCGTGCAGTGTGTTTCTCAAGCTTAATTGATTTTTGGAAACTGGACTTGGAGACTTTGGATAAAAGGTGGCCTTAACTCTCTAGAGGTGCTGTAAGGCCAGCTATTGAAAGATAGTCAGAACCTCGGATTAACTCTTGCAAATATTTTGTTTCTGCTGTTGTCATTATGTGGGCAAGCTCACTGAAATCTGCTTACATGGTTACAGTTCGCTTTGTGTTTGCAGAACCAGGGCCTGTTTCAAGAGTGCCTTAATTATGTCTCTTGGCCTTCTCTTAGCTTCTACAAAGAAGAGGGGAAAAAAAAGTTGATTAGACTTGTTTACTTTCACTAGTTATACTGAAAGCTTATTTCTTTGTATATACTTGCAGTTAGTGCAACCTTTCTGTGTTCGGCATTATATCTTTGTGTGTGTGGTTTTGTAGAACCAACAGATTCATGTCACTTTTTAGGGACAGACCTTGAATTTTCTTTTTCGGAAGTGTGGATATTCTTCTCCAGCTTTTCCTCAAGACTGGTCTCTAGATCACCACATTAGTTGACTGAGCAGGATTTTCCTCTATTTCTCACAAGGGTCAGGGCAGATTCTGTCATCTTGGAGGAATGCAGCTGTCAAAGCAGAGTGTAGGTGTCAGTTGTCAATTCACATTGACACATTTGAGGTTTGGTGGATTAATTACTTTGAAAATTAGTGAGCTTATGGATTGATGGTCCATTTAGTATTTTTAGTGTTGATGGTATTTTTGTAGTTAATAAAATAACTTGTATATTGCAAATCATTGTAAGTTAAATATTATAAACAGTTATTAAAAAACAATTTAAAACTCCAATGAAAAATGCTTTGATATGCTGACCTCTCATGTTGTTAGTAGCTTTCTTGTTACCAACAAATGTTATCGCTTTGACTCCAAAAGGCAGCATTTCTTTAGTCCAGTTCTTTGGATGTACAACTCTTGAATTCATCTGTTGGTTTTACTACTTCTTCTCTTTAAACGTACAAGTATACTTGAGTGTGGATGCAAGTCTAGATCTATAAAATGTCTTCTAAATGGCAATGTTTTTAGATCCTTGTGGTGGAGTGAAGTTAGGTGGCTGAGTTCCATGAGCACTCGCTAGAATGGGCTTTACCACCCTGAATGCATCAGGTATCTGGATGAGGTGGAGCACCTAAACCAGTTGATAGGCAAAACTGAGAAGAAAGGTGTCTGCAGTCCTTTTACTTGGAATTACTTGCCTAATTGTAACCTTCTCCCTCACCTTTTTCCCCCTGCTTCGTTCTGTGCACATAGCTTTCGCTACAGCTCCATCCGTGGGTGAAGCAGCTTGTTGTACCTTGGGTTGTGCTCTGTTCTGCCCTGTGTGTGCAGTGGTTGTGCCTGGTGCATGTGTGCCGAACTGACCCCCATAGGGCATGGCACTGTCGTCAGGAACGCTTGCCTTGGGTATCCCCCTTAGTTTCAGGTGCCTTGGTGCTAGATGGTGACACACCGATGCAATGGAAGTACCACTGATTCTGTTATGGTAGTTTTAGCCATGTCTACAAATTCTTGCTGAGTAACTAAGCCATGCTGCAGAGCTTTTGTGGATTGCTTATATTGATTTGACTACCCCAGGTGCCATTTTGGATGAGGATTTTTTATATCTCTTACTGTCTGTTGCATGAAAATGAACTGGATCGAGCATGGACTCTCAATTCAGATGTCCTTTTTGCCCATCTCTGTGAATCTTGGGAAAATTCAGAACTGCATCTAAATTTGTGGCTCAGGCCCAGTGCCAATAATGCACTTTGAATCTAATTTGGTACTTTGGGTTTGTTGGTTTTGAATTGCTTTGAGTTACTCGATACTTATGACTTGCTGACACAGGGTCGTTCAGGAGAGCCGATATATACACATGGCCCATGTCAAGTGGTGTGCTTTTTTTAGAGATCTTCTTCATTATAACTTATTCATATAATTACAGCATGCTGACTGTATCCATATTCTGTTTTCACATCCCACAGTACTATTCAGTGTTGGGACAGCTCTATAAGAAATACATGTTTAGAATAATACGGGAAATCACACTGTCTAATTTATCAAGAAAATATAATTGAAATACTTTGTCTAATAAAGGAAAATGAAAAAAAATCTCACAGTGCATATGGCGTACTCATGGTCATGGTGGAAAGGGGAGATGTCATGCTGTAAGGGTAGTTGTTCCCTTGTTGTTCCCTGTTCCCTCTGGAGGCAAGTTCTGGGTTTAAATCTCTTCCAAGAATTTGTAATTAGGAACAGTGTCATTCAAAAAAACAGTGAATATAAGTAAATAAATCCAATGAGCACTAGAGGGATTCAGGAGTTTCATTCATGAAGAAACCATCCAGATTTCAGTCTTCAGCTGCTGTGATTAGCCCTAGATTAAAGCCAGGGCTGGCTCTGGGGCATGGTGTGATGTAAACTGATAGCAGGGGCTGTTCCACTGGGTCATGTCCTGGCATGGAGCTCAGCTCTGGCATTCAACTCAAAGCCAGGCTATATGCTGGCATCAATCTCAGGTTTTCTGAGACCAGAAAACTACCAACTTGCTCCTTTTCCCTGCGTTCCTTGACACATGGTCACATTAAGAAGTGCCTTGGTGCATAGAGGCTAAGCAGAAGAAGAGAGGATGGTTTGGATCCTAATCCTGCTGGAGGTAGCGGTGAAGGGAGCATTTTTGGGTTGATTGTAATGTTCTTGAAGGGAGCTGAAGAACAGAAGATGGAAACTAGAATATCATAATTGTTTCAGGGAAAATGAACCCACAGGCAGGGGAAACTGGCTGATATGTTCTGCAAGTGTCACTGTTGAGGACTGGGGAATATTTTAGTTGAAGGCGGTCAAGATGTCTATGTCTTTCATATTATCCTTGAGGCAGGTGGACATCAGCCCTTTCTCATACTTTGAGAGAAGAGGTGATTCAACACAACGGTTATTTCACACAGGTTTCCAAAGTGTTCTGGATCTAGCCAAGTATTTCTGGAGCTGACGAAATCTGTGCTTCAAGAGATTGACCCTGTCATGGTCGTGTGTCCTTGAATTTTCTAGGGAAGTGTTTATGAGTGCAGAGGGGGTAGGATCCAGCTCTGTCTTCTGACTTGAAAGCACAAGCTGCATCAGAGTCCCCTGTGAAACACACTCTTCTGGGGGAGTATAAACACCCTCCCAAAAGCACAACTGTGAAAAGCTGCCCAGTCTCTGGCAGCTTGTTGTCTTCTGTGGTGTGGGCCTTCAAAGGAATAGAGATACCCCTACGGCAGATACAAAGTAACTGTCAAATGCTCAGCTTTATCTCTGGCAGTTTAATGTTGGAGGTCTTTGAAGTTCTTGCAAGGTTCTTCTGACAAGTTAGAGTTTGGGCAAGTTATAGTTCAGTTCATTTGTTTGATCTAGGCTTAGAAGCCATGTTGTAAAAGCAGGGGAGCAGCCTTATCCCAGAGGTCTCATTTCTGAATTTGACACTTCCCTCTTGCAAATCTTTCAGTTTGGCTGCTCACAGCCTAAGTGTCTTCGTAGAACTCAGTGTCAAGAGTGATGGGTGTGAGCATGATGTCAGCAGGTGGTTCTAGATTTTGAAATCACAGACTGGTCAGATGCAGCCTCTGGAAACTCGCATCACCATGCTTTGACTGGAGGTTTGTAATCAAAGGAGATGAACTGGAAGAAGTTAGACCTTGCTGTTATCATGCCCCAAGTCTTGTCCTTAGAAATGCTGATGTTTTCTTTCAAAACCTCCTTTCTTCCAAAATTCTTGTATGAAGATTGCTATTTGCTTCAGTTAGCAAGAGACTAAGACGACTTCAGTCTGTATCTATGTTGGCGGAGGAATGGTCAGAGAAAGTCATGGGACCTGGCATGTTGCAATCTCCTCTTCTTCCCACATTGTCCCAAATAAGAACAAGAGTTCTAAAAACGTTGAGGAAGAGTTTTCTCCTCCCTGTGTTTTCACAGCTTTCCTGCCTCACAAATAATTAGGGTCTAAATGAGAGTCCCTTTCTTTCCGTCTGATCTCACTCACTGGGTTGTGAGGATGGGTATCACAACCCTCTTGCAACTGTATGCAAGGTAGTTGGTCTGTCAGTCAACCAACTATCACATTATCACCTATGGCAACATTAATTGGTTTTACTGTTCACTTCTCTGACCAAAATTCAGCCAGGAAAGGTTAGTACCTCTACTCTTTCAAAAAGTGTCATGTATTTTTTGGTGACCTCGAGTGGTCTGGGCTGGGGCTATACACCTTCTTTGTTTCAGTAGGCTGTAGCCATGTGCTAGGATATTACTTCATTACCAGCTCCGAGGAAAGAGTGCCAGCTATTACACCTCTGTCATCACTTTCCACACCACCTGGATTGCATTATATTAATATTAACTTTATATTGTATTACAGTTATTAATAAGACAGCAAGGAATGTTGTTACATATTTTTAGCAGAGGAACAAGTTTGGACAAAAGTAGCAGTGAGCTCTGTAGTAGGCCCAGCTACCTAGAAACATCTGCAACCATCTGGCATATGAAACTATTGAAGTAAAGGTGCGTGAGACTTGAAAGTTGACTTTCCACATGTCATCGGCTTAACACATATATATTAAAAAAATGCATTGCAGTTTCCAGTTTCAAACACTTAAAATGCTGGGAATGAGAGAATTACTTCTTTTTAAGAATGCAAGAATGCTTTAAAAAAACCAAACCAAAATGGCTTAAGACTTTTTTCTTTCAGTATGACTACCTGACTTTCTTTAGTAGTCATGCTTTTAAACTGACCCTCTGTCCATTTTGTGAGTAGGATATTCGTTTGAATTACAAAGCCCTTAAAAATTGCTAATTTTGATCTTGAATGCCTGGTTACTATTGCTAAACAAGGACAATGCATTTTTATTAATCTTTGGTCATATTGGTCATAATTTTACATGGTAGTGCTTAGTAGGCTGAATGGAGTGGAGTCGACTGGGAAAGCAGCTTCACCTCCTTTTAGTTGTAGTTCTAGAGTGATTTTTAAGGCGAAGTATATATACTTGGAAAATGAGACTTGCACAGGCTTATGATGTGCTTACTGACAGTTGAACTCTTGATACCATGAAGGTGAGAAAAAGCTACATAAATAACCAAGCTGTAATACAAAGTCAAGTCAGGTATGCAGGATTACATGCAGCAGCGAAGGGGTGTATGGTTTGAAGCTTTACGGTTTTCGCCCCAAAACCAGTAACCTGTATCTTGTGCTTTGTGTAGGTAAACCAGTTGTATTGCTTTAACTTGATACAGATAAATCAAACACGTTTTTCCTCTTGTACATAGCATGCATGATTGTATTGGAATAAAATGAACTTATGGATAGCTTGTATTTCCGTGTTTAGGAAAGAAAGTTAGTTATGCCGCCTTCTTGGTTTCTGTGCTATCTTCTGCTTTTACAAACTACATACTATGCCCGTGAAAAAGAAAAAAACCAAAAGTAACATTGATATTGATTAAAATATGAAAATACGAGACATTGCAGCACTCTTCTTTGAAGCTAGTTGCCTCAGATTTACTAATGAACCCTTCAACCTTTGTAAGTGAAATTGAGAAAGTAAGTATTTTCTTTAGAATTGTAAATATACTATTGCAGCCACATGTAACAGTTTTAGAGGTAAAGTAGCTGCCTCAGCTGCTGGTGAGCAGCGTGAGGATTTTGTGTCTAGCTTTTTCAGACATCTCTGTTATCAGCAAGGAGAAGATGAACTTCCTGGCCTCTCTCTGGTGGGGCTGCTCAGCAATTTCATTGTGAACCACCTGGCGTGATTTGGGGCTGGCAAAGGAGGCAGATGTAGCTTTCATAGCTGTGCCAGCTGGGTTGCTCATCCAAGGGGCATATGCAAGGTAAGGGTAACTGAAAAAGCACATCCTGTTTTCTTACTTCATTCATTACTAGAAGGCTATTTTACAGTAAGTTTTGCAAGGAAGGAGCCTAATAGCAGAGCGTGCAATTGGGACACTGACAGGAATCTCATTTGTGCTAGTGAAATGCCCAGCGTGGACTTGTGCCTGGTTTTTGTCAGGGTGAAACAGAAAAAGTTCTGAATTTTCTCCAAAGCACCAGTGATGACCCTGTTCTGGCTGTGGGGTAGACATAAATAGGCTTCTAGTACTCGGAAACACTTGGCATTTTGTGGGAAGTGGAGAAATCTAAAGAACTACATATCTCTGCTGTGTTTATTACCATACTGCAGCAGCTGTCTCTGGAGCCTGACCTTTGGCTCCATACACAAAGGGGTTCTTTTTTCCCCTTTCATCTCTAGCATTGTGAGGGAGTTGGGTTGCAAAAATCTGGAGTCCTCTGCCCTGTTTATGGGAGGTCTTGGTGTCTCTAGTAGGGGAAAGCCTCCCAGCTTTGCCAGGCAGAGAATTAAGGATACCTGTTGAGCTTTATTCTTTGCACCTGAGAGGTGTAGCAATCCTGCAGGGCCTGAGCAATTAAAGGTGATGAGCAGCTGGAGAAGAGGGAATAAGCAATGAGGGGGAGAAAGAAAAGGGTGGTATTTCCTGATTGCTTGTGCCTCTTGGAAGAAAGGGGAGATTGCCTAGGAGATAGGGCAGCACAAATGAACCTCACGGTTTCAGCAATGAAGACCTCTGTAGCTGACTGTTTCCAGTGAAAAGTGAATTTGGTTGGGGTTTTTTTTGTTTTCTTTTTTTCTGAGTCTTGAAAAATGGTGCAAAGACTGAGAAGCCTGGTAGCAGTGAGTGCCAACAAAAGCAGGTGAGTTGCAGGGTCACCCATGTCTGGTTGTGAAAGTGTATCAGTCCTAAGGCTAGTAACTTCTGAATTTCAGAAGTTTTTCTCATGAGTCAGATTTTGTCTAACTCTTTTGTTTAGATGTCTTCATAGGAAACTGTAATTTGATTTGAAATTGGGCGTTTTTCAAAAGACTGTCTGAGGAAGAAAAGGTTCTGCTAGGGCAAATTACACTATTTGTGCTTTTCAATCTCTACATGTGTTTCTTCCTTGTTGATATGATTCTTTATTTTAAGTACTCTGTATCATGCTACCGGTTGAGTCAAGGTTCTTTTACAACTACAGAAGGCCTGTAAGTCTCCAGTGACCACAAGTAGGGCATACAGGCTTTATTCACAAGTGGAAAAGCAGGGCTATAAGTAAAACATGGTATTTCATTTAAGACAAATGTGGCTGATTTAACCTGTGTTAGAATTCTAAATGATTAATGTATTGCAATGATCATTGCTGGTCACAGTTGAAGGACTCTCATTTCACTGTGAATTTTTTGTTCTGGTTTGATTGTAGTACACAAGATGTTTTGTCTTGTGGCTGTGTAAGGCAGAAAGAAGTACAACTCTTCTGGATTTAGTATCCACTGTTGGTTTTTTGCCTGTGACCCATATATTCCCTCCCTCTCTTATGCACTCTTTGTTTTATATTTTAATACTCTTTGTTATGTTTGCTTGTTGATGTCCTCTTTCCACATTGGGAAAGTGGAGAGGGAGGTGCTGATCTCTTCTCCATGGTATCCAGTGGCAGGACACGTGGAAATGGTTCAGAGCTGCACCAGGGAAGGTTTAGACTAGACATGAGGAAACATTTCTTTACCGAGAGGGTGGTCAAACACTGGAACAGGATTCCTAGAGGGGTGTTTGATGCCCCAAGCCTGGCAGTGCTTAAGAGGCATTTGGACAATGCCCTTAACAACATGCTTTAATTTTTGGTCAGCTCTGAATGGGTCAAGCAGTTGGACTAGATGGCTGTTGTAGGTCCCCTCCTACTGAAATATCCTGTTCTGCTCACATTTTGAGCAGAAGTGAGCTTGAGTTATTGAAAGTACTATATTTAAATTAGTTATAATTGCCTTGTAGGTGGTAACTCATTCTTGTTTAGATGCCGAGTTCAGTTGTTGCTTTTTTTAAGGCTAATTAAAAAGTTAATTTGTCCGTAGTATTGTTTTAGCTCAGTAAAATCATTATACAGTAGCTTTATTTTGCCTTGTATGTGTGTTAGTGTAGTTAAGAAACTTCTTGTAGATTGGATTAAGTAGGAAAATGAGCCATTTTTCTGATGGAGCTGAAAGTTGCGGGGGAAGTGGTGGAAGAAAATCCTGATCTTTCAGAAGGCAGAGGAGGATGGGTTTTGAGACTTAGACTGTGTTTCTAACTTCAGATGCTACTGAATTATACTTTTAGGTTTCCTGTTGTCTTGATGGACTACTTTTTGCTTGGTTTTGAAATGTGGAGGAAAATAGCCACCATAGTTATGCATGCGAATTCCTGATAAGCCTAGGGTATGCCCATATCTTTACGTTACTGAGCTTTACTATTCAGATTCTCACAGTTCATTTTTCCTGGTGCTTTTGTTTCACTTTCTGAAGACAAGTGATCAGCACTCAAGAAAGTGCCCTTCAGAGAAACAACACCCTGCGGTAAGATTGAAATCTGGAGATGGACAGATTTATCTCAAGATGTAGATGGTCTTTTTTTTTGCTCATTAGATCCGCTTTGATTTGTATGTATGTTGAGCTTGAAAGTCCTTCAAAAACATGTAAGTGTTCCTTGTAGTCTTTCTCTTGTCAAGGAGTCTGTTGTAGAAGGAAGCATCTCATAATGTTCATCTGTACAAAGTTTTCGGGAACTGCATCAAAAACATTAAAGATCCCAGTAAACTGGTAATGTAACGCAGCCCTACTCTTCCTCACATTGTTGATTTGTATTCAGCTGCAGTTTTAGTGTCTGAAAGTCATAACTATTTGATAGCTTATTTAGATATATCCTAGAGGATAAGTGATCAAATTGTGGTGTCATCTTTATGTTTTGTTTTGATAGTTTTAAAACGTTGGGTCCTAAATCTGAAGCTGTCTGTTACACAGCAAGCTTAGGGTGTGTGGTATGTTTTATTTTGGTGTTGGTTGTGTGTTTTGGTTGTGTGTTTTACACAAACAAACAACCCAGAAGACTGTATGCTTGCTAGGGGAAAAGCTTGAAAATGTGATTCCTGGAGATTAAAAAGACAGCAAGTGCTTAACGTTTTTAATTAAGAGTTAACACTTGAATGTATAAAAACTTCCTGGCTTGAGGAAAATAAATTTTAAAATATTTTTATTCAGTGCCACGAAAGAGAGGTATTTAAAAACATCCTTGCAAATGCTATTTCAAAACAGGTCCTGTAACTGCTACCTCAGCACAGAAGTTCAGGAGCATGCAGGGTGAGGACTGAGGCGTCTTCTCAAGGGCAGTATTTTCAGGGCAGGATCGAAGTGGGCTACTGTAGCACGAACAAAGCTGGGTCATCTGAACAGCTGCCTATGAAGGTAGAAGTATACTGATTTTGAAGGTTGCCAAAACATTGTCTGTCTTTCATGAGCACTACATCATATTGGAAGGAGCTGGAGTAAAACTGTCATTTGTTTCAATGTTGTCCTTGGTGGACTATTGATGAAGGCGGGCGAGATGTGGGTGTGCGCCCTGCCGATGGAGAATCCGCTGGCACACAGCAGCTGTCTGTCTGGGGCTGCTCCTCCCAACCTTGACTCCAGTTCACCATCACTTTCTCTCAACATGTTTCAACATGTAATTGCATTGGCCTATATACAGCAATGTGGCTGTTGAGTGGTTTAATCCTAGCCATTTTAAGTATGCTGATTGAATTGCAGGCTAAAAATAGGCTTTCTCAGGCGGGCTGTGTGCTATCAGTTGTGCTCTGCCTTGGCAGTTTGGTAATGTGACATAATTAAAAGCTGACAAAGGCAATAGACAGAATGCTGTCCAGTGACTTCTAGGATTTTATAGTTGAACAAGGTATTTTCTTAACTTGATGAAATTAGCTAGTATGGTTATGCCTCAAATGAGCGACCTACTGCATTAAATTATTTGATAATTCTGGTAGGCTGCTGAAAGAATGCTTTTGCCTTAAAACCATTTTTTAGATGGACGTTGCTTCTGTGGGAAAGCCACTGCTAACAGACTGTAGCATTTGGAAATCATTATGGCTAGGTGTGATTTGAGTGACAAAAAGATTAGAAATATTTTTCAGTGAAGTGTAACTTGAGCTGTATTTGCTTCCTTTATGTTGTTATGGTTTGTCACTGATATTCCAGCAAATATTTCAGAAAGATATATGTGGCTGATGAGGGGAGAATAGCTTGCTATCTCACAAGTAGTCATCAGCTAGTGTTATTTTAAGAAGTTTCAAGGGAGATTGATTAAAATTATGCTCTCATGTTCTTCATCCACCAAATTAGATTTCTTGAAATAAAAACAATAATCTCAATCTCTGAGATAATTACGCATCAACTCATAAAATATAGTTTGAATAAATATTCAAATGAAAAACCATTTTTCCTCAGTGAATTCTTCTGAAGGAGCTGACATGGGCTGCAGGCTGCCAAGTACTCAGTGTATATGTTTAGATGTTAAAATCGGGGAAGGGTAAATAAACTACAAAGAATTACTGTAAAAAGATTACTTTCTTAGATGATTGTATATGCAGATGCAGTTAAAGCAATTTTATACCTATCTCTGTCTTCTCTTGTTGGCTACAGGCACTAGAACCGGCTGCCCAGGGAAGTGGTGGAGTCACCATCCCTCGAGGTGTTTAAAAGGCGTTTAGATGAGGTTCTTAGGGACATGGTTTAGTGCTAGAGTTAGGTTATGGTTGGACTTGATGATCCTGAGGGTCTCTTCCAACCAAAATGATTCTGTTCTATGATACCACACTGTTATTTGTCCATTTCTTCTAAATAAATTGAGTCAAGACTGAAGTGCGTTCTGTGGGTGGGTCACAAGAGGTTAGTATTGAAGTCATGCCTACCTGTTACTTTTTAACAGCCTGGCTGTTTGACAATGTAAAATAAAAGTGACTGATCTCATACTGTATTTCCATGTGTCTACTAATGATTTCTATGGTTTCAGTTATTTCTAAAGGCAGATTCCTAAGAGGACCAGAGGCTTATGGAGTAGTGGTGATTGCACACAAGAAGAAAAAAGGAGGGAAGGTTTATAAAGTTTCCCTGGCCCTGAAGCAGGAATACAATCATGAGCAGGTTATTAGCCAAATTTTAGTGTCTCTTGTAGGCTGTACTTTGTCACTTGTAACTTTGTGAACAGGTTCTAGCAAATTGAAGCCCCTGTATATTTTCAAGTATCTCTGTTAAATATTTATAGGATTTGTTGTGAGAAATTGTAATTAGCTGCTTGGGGAAGTATATTAGTGTTTTGGCATGAGTGTTCTCACCATAGCCCATAACAGCATACTTGCGTGACCTTGTTCCTGTGCTATCAGGGAATTTAATTATCATATTTGCTGTTGCAGTGGAACCTATTTTGGCTTGATTGTAAAGCTGTCACCACTGAGCAATGACCTGAGTGGTACTCATATTAGGGTCTGCCTTTATGAGCTACTAATGGAAACGGAAAAACCTATTTACTTAATCAGATGCTGTTGAAACTAATTACTGTGTTCAGTTTTGGTTTTGTAGTGAAGAAGGGAGGTGAGTGCAAATCCCCAGCCACAGAATGTTTATACAAACACATCATGGTGTTTAGGCAATCACAATGGCCTGTGTAGCAAAGCGATGTTTGTGCCATCTCTCCTTCTTCCTACCCTTCCCCTCGCTGTTTTTCAGTACTGCAGCCCGAACTGTAGCAGGAGGCAGAAGCTCAGTTCACAAGTTTGTGGGTCCCAGTGAGTCATCTTCCTCAAGGGGAGAGAATTTGGCCATTGATTTGGCCACTTTGTTACTCTTGATGGATGAAACTGTGGTGATGGGTATTTTGTGCCTGGGTTAACTGTCTGGAGTAACCAGGGCCTTGTCTGTTCTTCCACTGTAGGTAACAGTGGAAGAAAACTAGCTTGGAGAAAGGCTGTAGTTCTTCAAGAAAATTGCTTATTTAAAACCTGTAAATAGTAGTATTGTGATTTCTTGGTTCTCAGGAGCAATTTCTGGGGTGCTGCCATAATCTGCAGTTCTAACAAAAACATAAGCTAGTAACAAAATTACATTTAGGCTGTGTATAACAACTTAATATTGGAAACCTTGTGTACTCATGCTACTCCATAGCTACAGTTGGGAAACATATACTCTTAGTTGCAGAGATGCTGGCACTGGGTAGCATAAAGCTGACTTGTAATTCTTTGAGGTCACTGAGTGAAGAGCTTCTGTTTGGAGTTGAGGAGACTTAAAGCGCTGAAGCCCTGATACGCAGGTGGATAGAATGGGTAGAGCTACTACACTCATGCAAAAAGGAAAAAAAAAACCCACCACCGTTTGTAATACAGACAAAGCCTACATTGCCCTTGGATTCACAGGTACATTTGTGGCAGAATGGGGAATGCAACATAAATATTCTCTTCCCTGTGTTAAGTCTTGGTATGAGAGCTGTTCCTTCTTTCCAGAGACACGGGAGGTTTTGGAATGTGGGCCCTTGGCTCTCTGGGTGCAGGAGCGAGTGGGTGGGTGGGGGAGAACAGCGCTTGGGATTCCAGGGGAAACTCTTCAGCAGAATGTCTCCTTATGGCAAAATTGGTGTGAAGTTTAAATACAGGTGTTGCTGCTGTCAGATTTTAGAGTTAACATTTTGCTTCTGTAGTTCTTCTTTGGGCGTTACATTGTGTCCTTAGCACAGTCCATTAGGTGTACAAAGCAAAAAAGTACTAAGCTGATGAGTAGGTATTTATTAGCACCTTGGTTTGTTCTTGTCCAGGAAAAAATAGGTTTGTACTTACTCTTATTATTTGTGGGCAGGGGAATTATTCTACTGTTTTTAAATTTTTCAGCTGTCTGTAAGTGAAAATAAGGTTGAAGAAGTATGATTATTTCTTGGAAGAAAAAAAAAAAGTCTTTCCACCTTACCTGAAATAAGTGTTATGTCTGAGCCATCCCTTGAGAAAACTTTCACAAATGAAATGACATCCAGCTATTTTACTGGTCTGGAGGAAAAAAAATACTTCTGTCTAAGTCTCATCAGTGTCATAGTAGCAAGTGTCTAAATTTCTTGTGAGGAAAATAGTGTGTTTTTAATGTATCTTAGATGAAACATGTTTAAGTTATGATTTTAATATACTAGTTCAATGTAGTAAAAATGCGCAGTGACTGCAATAAAATAAAACTGTATCTAGATGCATTTTTTTTTTTTTTCGAGTGTAAGCCTCATGTATTTGAAAATATTTGGTTGAATGTTTGTTGGAAAAGTTTTTGGGTGAAAGGTTTCACGTAATTTGTCATGATAGTGATGTCAATACCTGCTTAAGCAGTTGATTTGGAAATGGAGCTCTTGCCAACATTCAGTCTCCTCCTTTGCCTGAAGGGATATATATCTCCATTTCTCACCTCTCAGGAGAGGGCTATCACTGTTAAATGTGAGTGCACCATTCCACATTTGTATTAAAAATAGAAATCCAATGTACAAGACAGTGGTTATGTTTGACAACATGACACAGGCTGCAATCGCCTTATTTTTGGCATATTGAATTATGTAGTTCACATGAGGAAGGTGTTAGTGAGACTTGCCTTTGGGATGTGCTTTTTTTAATGGGCTCAGGAGCCTTTTAACTGTTGTGTTTCCTATTAGAGTGATATTTGGAACCACATTAATGAGTAGAAACTCAGTTTAAAAAAAAAAATCTTAAGATTAACACTTGATTTGGGGACAAGACTTTCTGAGCCACTCTCAGTTTATGGGAGAGACCACAGAAAATGAATGACAGGAAGAGACTTGCTTGCAAAAATACTAGTTATTGAAGGAACACACCATGTTGGCTTATGTAGTGAGAGACTCTCTGGATGTGTAAGGTGCTCTCAATGCAAATATATTTTAGTTTTCCTTATCAGATTGTAACGGGATGGCTGTCAGAGGTGAGGGTGTTTCCTCCATGCTCTTGGTGACACAGTGATGGCTAGTAATTTGACTTCAGACAAGACCTTACAATTTTGGTGTTTTGCTCTGTGTCTCCATAGCCCAGTGATGGATAACTCATACTTGGAAGCCGTTTTCCTACTTGCTTAGGTATGGCCACTGAGGTTTTCTAGGTAGAGAAGGCATTTTTCTTGGAAGTTTGAGTCGTCTGCAGTGGATGAGTGAGCCATGAGTATGGCCTTAATATGCAGCTCAGCTAGACTCTCAAATGTTATTTTTCCAAGAGCTCTTTTTAGTGAAGCAACAGATTAAAAAGCGAATTTATGTGGTAATGCTATCATTGTGTAAATTACAGTAATTGTTTTATTATCCAAAACTAAGGTAATTCTTTCAAACATATTGTAAATATTATTTGATTACTGAATGGACAGTGCCTTTTGAGCATAGCTGATAAGCATCTTTTATCCTTCTTTTCTTGCGATTATGTCCATGTGTTGCATTACCCCTTCATTAGCGTGCTTTTATATGCTGTCAAAATTATTCAGTCTTTGTAATATAAGATTGAACAGCTTCTGGTTTGTACTTGTCTGTTGAACTTGATAATTCTTTTCTCCTTCATGGGAGAAAAAACCCAAACCAAAATGAAAAAATCTGCCCTGCTTGGTATTGGAATGGCTGTTCTGCCATGAGCCATCCTTTAGGCTTGTGTAACAGTCAAACAGCAACTGCTGTAGGCTTTGTATGGAATTTGTTGCATTTTTTAATATTATTTTAGGTTTGCGAGCAAGCAAAATGTTACCAAAGATTATTGAGCTACGTGAAGCTTGACATGTTTATGGGTAACTCAGCAGAGTGGTTTATAAACCAAAAGTACTCTCAGCACAAGTTTAACCATAGACAGTAATGAATATAGATTCCTTTCTCTTAGCATCCTGTTGAGGTTTCATCAACCACTGTGTCTTTTCCAGCCAAAGGAGGATCAGCTTGTTATCATGACACTGTTGTTTAGCAATCAGGGTTGACCCTTTGGGAATGGAAATTACTGAATGACTTGATTGGATTCTACAGAAGATGATCGTAGTGTACCTGAAAGGTCTATGACTGGGGAAAAGAGTCTCTTGAATATTTTTTGCTAAACCTATCACTGTTCTCAAGTGTGACTTGTGTCACCTGATGCCGAATTCCAACCAAGGTTGTAGCAGGAGGGAAGCAGGGACACCTGCGTCAGCCCCTGACGTGTTATATTTTCATTTATATGCTGAGGTGCTCTTATATACCTTTCTGCAATGTGACCTTCTGTGCCATAAAGCTATGTAAGCTATGCTGCTGTTTTGTGGATTCAGTTTTCTGGTTTGAGGTCTCACCAAACCGAGTGACTGAGAGCTGGTTCTGTCACCCTTCCTTGGGTGGTTGCCTTTGCTTAGCAGGGAACCCTGCTTTCTTCCACAGCTCGTAAGGCCATTAAGGTGCACAGATATCTTTAAAATCTAGACCATCTCAGTACTTTAGGGATAAAAAAGTTACTGCTTATGCCCAGTGGCTGTAACCTTTAATCCACTGATGCTTTACTTCCCCAGAGGAGCCCTAAGTCTTGCGCACTGTGGCACATGCTAACTTCTGACTCTTTCTCCTGTAAGAACTGACAGGAGGTTGCTGCGGACCACATCAGGTGTTTTTGTTTAAAGCAGGGGTATCAAACTCATTTTCACCATGGGCCACATCAGCCTCACGCTTGCCTTCAAAGGGCCGAATGTAATTTTAGGACTGTATAATATATACATACATTCGGCCCTTTGAAGGCAAGCGTGAGGCTGATGTGGCCCATGGTGAAAATGAGTTTGACACCTCTGGTTTAAACTCAAGCAAATGAAATGAGATTACTAAAAATTCAAGTGTATTAAAACCCACCCAAACAAAACAGCTGTGATTTGGCTTGATGTGGCCTTACAGCCTTGACCTGTGGCTAATCTTTGCTGTTGGCTCCATGGAGTAGAGTGGCCAGCTCTGCCTTTATAGCCTGACACCATTTCTCACAGTGTGATCATCACCTGACAGGAGTTGGGGCTGTTGCTGCTCCAGCCTCTGCCCAGAGAGCCTGGGGTGAGACTGGATAAGTGAAGGTTGCTTTTGGGACGGGGACTGTCTATGCCAGGACCCATTAATTTCAAATTTTCTGGCATTTTGGGAGCCTGTGGTCACAGGCCATCTCTCTAGGTTGAGTATAGCAAAGCGGTAGGAGAAGGGAGGCCAGCAAGGACCAGATGAGGTACTGAAACTCAGGATGCAGTGCCTGTGCTGGCCAAGATTGCAAACACCGTCTGCAGGAGGCCTTTTGCTCCCCTGGTCTACAACAGACAGGAAAACCAGCATTGCCAGAGCTAATGGGGGGAGTCTAATGCTCTATAGCTGGGAGATCCTATATAGGCTTAAATCGTGAAGTTTTGCTCTCAGGATTTCTGTCTGTCGCATACTCACAGCATTGCTCGCTTTTGTATGCAATGCTGAACTTCGCGTCATGGTTCCCCTCCAGTGTAAGGACAAGGTTACCACTTACATAACAATTGCAAAGTATAGTAGAAATTGAGTGCAGATCTATACTGTAGGCTGTTTACAACCCCCTACCCCAATTATTTAATAAGTTATTTCTAAAGGAGGACTATAATTATTCACTAGTAATCAATATTTTCATATGACTCTGGAAGGGCAGTCAGGACAAAGGAATTGTGTGTATTGACTTTTCTATTGGTGCATAGGGCTTGCAGTTACTCATCCGGTTATTCATCTGTGCAATTTCTTATTACAAATGTTGTGCAATTTCATATAATAAACATTGTCTAACTGGAAGAGAGAAAAGAGAAATACAATGGATTTCATTATTGTACTAAAAGGGTTTTGTGCCCCAATAAGCATGAAATCCAGATGTTAAAATTTTTAACTTGTGCGGCTCAAGGTATGAGTTCTTACAATTAGTCTATTTAAAAAAAAAAAAAAAATCAGTTAAAGATTATCTTCTCTGAATATGTTCAGGGAAAACAGCTAATTCTGAGAAGAACAATTTGCCTTCAGAGTTAAACAAAATTGCATACTCTAAACAAATCCTTGTAAGCTAGATTGCCAGAGCTTTCCACTTTGCTCTGAGACACAGAAGGTATTGAAGATGACTGTGTGTGATTTGGGGAATAGCAGGGCTTATGGTGAGAATGAGAAATCAATGTATAACCATGATTATGATGGGATCAACTCTCATTGCAGTGAGGGATAACTCAACGTTGTTTGTTTGTTTGCTCCCTACAAATCAGAATTTTTGTCTTTTCCTGCTTGGTATTGCTTTTTTTTTTTTTTTTTTATTCTCAGAAATCTGTGTGCACAGAATCTGTCTGTCCCTACAGATGGCTACATGCAATCCCAGTATCTTTTTTGGGAATTGTGCCTATATATCTATGAGGAGTGGGAGATGTTGCTGCCAGAATAATCAGATGAGTATGTTAAATAAACCTGTGGACGCAGATTTGTACAGTGCTGCCCAAGATGGCAGCTGACATGTTTTCTGTTTAAGAAAAGGCATGTAATATTAATTTTTCTTTCCAGCACTGCTTGCTGGAAGAATTTTTGTGCCACTCTCTGAGGAAAAAAATGTCTAAAATAAGTAAAAGACAAATTTGCAAAGAGAAGTAGTATTCTTTTCTTCAATGGGTACGTGAGCCTTTCCTCAGTTCTGAAATAGAAGTAGGAGCTCTCAGTCCTGAATGTCAGGAACACTTGCTGATAGCTTAGCTGATTCATGTTAACACACTAAACAATTTGGGAGGGAAAATGGTTAATAACTGCAGTAGAGAGACAATGTTAGCAGTGGTGGTTGGTCCCTGCGCTGGTGGGGAGAAAGAGGCAGCGGTTACTGCCAACGACACATTGGAAAGTCACCTAGTGAGGAGGAAAAGCAGAGAGAAACACGACATACTGGCTACTGAAAAATCGTGACTATCGGGGTTCTGAATATTATTACTTAGAGGATATTTTATAGGTACTCACATCATTAAAGCTACAGCAAGACTGCCTTCTCAATAATTTACAAGACTTGTAGAAATGGAAACAAGCCCCCATTTTGACGTATTTCATGTAACTGCAAAAAGAGATTGTGTAGTTTTTAATGATATTAATTCTGTCAAGTTTTCCTTGCCTTGGTAGGCCAAGCAAAGATAGAGAATATGCAAAATACTTCTAAGATGCAAGGACTATGAAGACTTAGTTGCCGCTCACTCTTAAATTATCCTAAGTCTATCTGGTGCAGTCTGCACCTGTAGCCTATGGATACTTTTACAATAAACCCATAAGTAACTTGTTGGAAAGAAAATATTCATGGCTGTCATGTAGGAAAAATAAGTTTGGACTACTAGATATCTGAGACATCTGGAAGGGCCATGAATTTCCTGATGGAAAACCTTCTCAGTAAAACATCTGGGGCTTATTTCTCTGGCAAAACCCAAATAACCTGAAAACTGTTTGAAGCATGTATTTAAACATAAAAGCTAGCAGGACATTTGCTTTACCAGTGAAGAACAATGAAATGCTTCAGGAAAAAGAGGACACCAAACCCCCAATCTGAAATACTGCTGCTATAGAAATTAAAGTATCATTTTTTAAAAAAGGCAGGAAGAGTAGGAATGTCTTCTCATATGCATAGTTGCTTTTTGCACTGAAGTGACGCTTAGAGAAAATATTTTCTGATTTGAATTTTTTTTTTTTTTTTAGGTTTTGTTGTTTGTGGTTTTTTTTTGTTTGTTTTTTTTTTTTTTTTTGTGGAGGGGAAAAGTGTATTTTTAATTTCTTACTTTGAACCTTCTTCATGCATGACAAAAAGGTGCATTCCTCTCCTGTTTTAGGATTATTGAGTCAGCTATTCTTTGCCTGGCCAAGCTGAACAACCGTAACTGTTGTTTTCTTTTTAATCAGGCTTCACAATGGCTTTTGGATCATCAGAAACTTCCTACTACTTAGGTTGTCAGCAGTTTTCCAAACTGTGGATCTTTGTTGTTGGCTTGTGTTTTGTTTGGGTGGTTTTTTTTTCCTTTGGACAACTGCCAGGATGTTGCCTCTTGCCCCTCTTTCTTCTTTTTTTTTTTTTTTTCCTCCTAAATATTTTTTTGCTCCAGGAACCGAAAGCTCAGCCAGAGGGACCGGAGGCAGAAGCCTGGGTCTCCATGGCCACAGGGATGCCCCAGGGCACCCAGGGTTGCCATGGCCGTGCACCAGCCAACCACAACAGCAAAGCGCCTGCGGAGAATTTCAAAACTCTTTCCTCTTTCACCATCTGCCTTTTCAATGCATCTCCAATACTCAGNGCACCGAAGACCTTGATGCTTTGCAAACTGCAATTGTTTTTATGTCTATTTTTTAATATACATCATGCTTTTGCTCCTATCCTTTTGCTGTGTAGTATTAATATAAGACTGCAGCTTAACCAAGCCTAGCTACTCTTCCCACTATGAGGATTGTTTTCAAATTAATTGGCAAACAAAAGTACCATGAATAAAACAGAGCTTTGCTTCGTATTTCAGAACTTTTTATTGTAGCTCTTGCTCGAGTG
This sequence comes from Pampusana beccarii, assembly GCA_013399365.1. Lineage (NCBI taxonomy): Eukaryota > Metazoa > Chordata > Aves > Columbiformes > Columbidae > Pampusana > Pampusana beccarii. Next base: position 28,943 of record VWYH01005553.1, on the reverse strand, counting down.
CTTGAGCTGTGTGAGACATTTGCCCATAGTGAATGAAACTGGAAGGATGAATAGCTGCTTCTCTGAGGTAAAGCTGTGATGTTGTTGTGGTGTAACAGCAGTTAAGCTCTTTCTGAAAATAAATTAGTTATTGCCGTAATTCATAGTAAAATCAATACTGGGGAGTAATTTTTTTTTTTTTTTTTTTTTTTAGTTGAATGTGGTGTTCATTTGTTTCTGTGTTATGGAACTTTACTACTGTTTTTTAAGTCAGTCACGAGAGAGTATCACTATTGTAGAAGGAATATGAAAAGCAATAGACGTACCTATCTCTCCTTTTCCTACCAGTTGCTCAAAATGCATGCTCTTTTTATCAGAGAGGAGAGTTTTACCTTGTGTTTGAGCCAGATACTTTTAAATGAGATTAAAGCTACTTTGTGGAAGGGAAATCTATTTTATTTATTGTTATTAGCTAACTTGTTGCTATTCCTAGCATAAAGTAGTATATAATTAATTCTTGTGTCGGAAGACACCATATATTTTTGTTTCCAGACTTTGAGAATGCAGCAAGTGCCAAAAGGCTGTGTTTGGATAGGAGGGATGAGCTTGTGACAAATGTCTTCATCTAAGGTTTGGGAGAACATTTGCCCTTTCTGAATGTGCTGAAAACTTGCTGTGTGACTGCGGGTTAACCACTTTAGGATTGATTCAGCCATAAGTTTGACTCTTTCCACTGTTTTAAATATACTGCTAGCTTTGTTCCAAACTTGCAAGTATCAGGTATGTTTTTCCATTTGAAAACCTTCAAACTTTTTTCAACTTTTAGTGTGAAGGGTGTATCTTCTACGTGCAGCCACGTTCCCTTTGTAAACCACATCCACGTTCTCATTCAACTCAAAACCATAAATCAGTGTGTTTATTGTGTGGTTTGTTTGGTTTTTTTTTTCCCCCTAAAGGAATCCTCCATCACAGAGTTGGGAAGTCCCTTGTTTTGAGATGCAAGTACGGTGTTCCTGCACCTTCTGGGAAATACCTAACCACCCAGTCCATACAGCTTCAGGGCATACATGTGTGTGATAGAATATTCCAAATTACTTTGCTTCAAGCAGCTGTGAGGAGCACTTGAACATAACCAAATAGTTATCAAGGCTTATCTATGGTACAAAATGTTACACCAATTAATTTGGGAATAGAGAGCTTTTTGTTGTGTTTATTGTGTGGTCAGAGCATACTCCTAAGGGCCAGATCCCTTCAATCCACTTAGGCACCTCTAACATAATTTTGACAGCTTAGTCTTCAAAAGATGTCCACAGCATCTTCCCCTTCCTCAGTAATTCTCAGATGTCTAAAGGTCAGTCTGCATCAGACACTTCCAACCAGCTGCTCCTGGGCTGTTTTCACCGATTGGTGCCCAACTGGGTTGCAAGGAAACCCAACTGTTTGTCATGAGGTAGATGGCCAAAGTGAGCTTTGTTAAAAGTAACCACAAGAAAGTTGTTGCAACTGCTGGACAGACGATTAGAGCACTGACATGAGGCTATTTGCACTGAAGTTGACAAGTGCCAACTTGACTATCAACAGCATTTAGGTACATAAAGGTGCCGTGTATGTTTGGTCTTGTATTTGTCTGTGAACATTATCAGCATATTTTTCTGCACATAAATCCATTTTGAATAGACAAGCTAGGCATCTGTAAATTTGATTAATGAAGTACTGCAGAAAACCATATACAGTCTTATTGGTTTGACCTGTGGTACCTATCAAAAATGCGATTTGTGTTTTATTTTTGTTCTTCAAATGTTGTTGGTTTTGTTGTGTTTTTTTTTTTTTTAAATGCTGGGAGCAAACACTGAAAACAAGGGACTGAAGCAGATTGGTTTATACGAGCTTTTATGCTTATAGTGAAGTACAGGTACATTGTAGTTCTTTTGTGCATAGAGGAAAGTGATAACTATGGCAGCGATCTACATTAGGTTATACCAGATGGTTTGGAGGGATACTTGAGTACTACCCTAATGGACCAATTTAAATAATAGATGTTAGATGTCTGATGTCTTGAAGGATACATGTTTTATATGCTCTTAATTACATAAAATTAGCCTTCCTATTCTTAGAAATATTTGTGTTTGATCTCTAAGCTTTGAAGTCTAATTATGAGCTTTATTGGTCTATTATGTACTGTATTTAAGGCTCACTTTTAAACAGGTTTGTATTTTTTTTATTTATTATTCCTTTGTTCTGAAAAAGGTTAAGAGCATAATTGACCTTTATTTTGGTTTGTTTTGTACTTAAGTACCATGGTGGTCTCTTCTTTTTCCCAAATTATCTCAGTCTTTTTGTTCTCTTATGGCATCACCTAGCCTTCCCTGGTACCGTTTAGAGCCTGTCCACTGCCAAGGAAAATAGATCAAGAGTATATTACTAAAGCCATTTGTTTCTAGTTATTTTCTCTCTATACCCTTTGAAACAGGGTGATCAGAGTTTAAGCAAGGACTGAATACTGTTGAGATATGGCTGGTAATACTGCATTAATTCTTTCCTTACAAACTTATTTTTTGCTTGTAACTGAGTTGGATAGTGGGGTTTTCTATTTCATTATTGTTCAGATGTGATCCTAATGAATGCAGAGGTTGTCTTTTGTTTACCTGTTCTAGTCCAGACAACTGTTTTAAAGGTGGGAGTTGAAACTGCTTGGCAGCTAATCAAACATGGAATAAATGGATGATTTAAAAAAAAAGAATATATGATGCAAAGTGCTAAATAAATTCTGCTCAAGGGTAGAGAACCTGACTTTAGATCCCTCATGTGTTTTTAAAAAAACTGGAAGTAGGAGTTAAGAGAGTCTGCAGGGTACCCGTATTTTCACAATTTTTCAGTGTGCTTGTATTAAGTTTCGTTATCTTAAACTTTTTAATCTGCTCTTTCAATGACTTTCCAATTTATGTTTGGTTTTGACATCACAAAGCCTTTAAGAGGCAGTCTAAATATCAGGAAGAGTTGATAATTGTTTTCATTAGAATATTCTTTGTAGAGAAAAATCTTCCATTTAAACCTTCAAAATTCAGATTCTGTCTGAGAAATGATTATGTTGACAAGTGTGTGATGTTCTCTTTGGTAATACTACCATGCTTTATTTTCTTTTTTATTTCACACAAACCCTTGATGTGAATGTGTTTGGTGTATTTACCTGTTTCTTAACGCCATGGGTCTGTGCTAGTGGTTTTTTTAATTTGTCTTTTTTTTCCTTTCTTTTGTGTGGTTTTTTTTTTTTTGCTTTTTTAGCTTTCCGATAACTACCCAGAAGCCTCAGAGTCAAGTTTTGATTATAACAAAAACTAATTTACCCTGGGCTTCCTGTTTCTTTGACTCTGTTTTTTGGTCTCATCATCTCCAGCTTTCCCCTGCTTTTGCCTTCAAAAGCATGTCAATTTTTCCAGTACTGCACTTGCTTCAGGACTGCTGCCCATTCCTCTCCATCTGAAGCTGTCTTGGTTTCCCTCAAGCCTCCCTGCTCTGGATTTCCAAATAGACTGATATTTTGTCTCTAGTTTCTCTGTTTTCCTTAGTTTTGAGTTTATTTATTTATTTAGGTAGAGAAGGGATCATGGATGCAAATAACCTATTCTCTTAAATATAGATTTTAAGTACATCTATGATCTTCTCTTAGGACTGATATTCCAGCTGCACTATTTTTAGAAGGGTGCAGATGTGAATCAAATGGGTGGAAATGCAGCCTGCACCTTAGAAGAGGGATAAGTATCTTACTTTTTGTGGTATATTGTCTAGTAGGTGTTTAGCCACCATGTCAGTGAAACCACCACTGCTGCAGGTAGCTTGCATTTATTGGTTGCTGTGTGCCTGCTGCACCTCTGTAAATGGTGCGGTAATCCAGTATTTTAGTTCTGTGACAGGGTAGTGAGCAACCTGTGGTGTCCCAAATGCAAATAGATCAGCAATGTTGGAATCCTTAGGACAACCTGTTTCTTTTAACAGCTTGAGCGAGGGGGTGGATGCTAATAGAAAGCTTTTGCTCAGGGACATGCATTAGGAGTAAAAGGCTACAAGTCCTAGATTCATTCTGCTATGTGACTTAAAAAAAACATTTTTCAAATATGAAGTACTTCACAGTTTTCACTTTAATAACAGAAGTGCTAAAGAAGCCAGATGTGATTGTCACGAAGTAGCTTTAATTTTTCCTTTCCTGGACTTCTATTTCAAAAGAATGATTTCTGAGATTTTTAGCTCAGTGTTTTTACTACACACAGGTACACACACTCTGAACAAAAGATTCCTCAGATGATAAACTCCATTGAAGCTAATCCTTTCCCTACTTCTCTACCTTTTCTTTACCTATCTCCTTCCTAAAGATTATTTCCATTTCCTTGGATACCTTCACAGTAATTCCAGCCAAATAGTAATGAGAATGTGCCAGCTGTAGGCATCTCCTGTGTATCAGCCGTATATACCACTATGTATCAGCTGTATATACTTCAAATAAAGGATCCTGTTCTTGTGGCCGCTCTTCTGTTCAGCTGAAGATGTACTTCACCATGACAGTGAGAAGAGGTAGCGCTTTGACACCTTAGGAAGAGCTCAGCGTGGATGGGGAAAGGGACTGGAAGAATCTTGGTTCCAAAAAGTTAATGAGAGGATGCAGAGGTTAGGTTATTTTTCATCCTGTAGGTTTGTTATGTTTACTGTGGGAAAACTAGAAAATGCAGTAGGTTTTCTGGGTTAAAGAGCTGGAGAGTTTTTGGTCTAAACAATTTGACTTTGCTGAATTCTACTGTTGGCTTTTTGGTTTGCATGTCTTCTCAAATTTAACTAATTTAAGTTAAAATAATTGACTTAGGTAGGGGAGAAGGGATGTGTGTTAGTTCCCCATACAGCATGAAACTCTGCATAATTGTAATGCAGAAATTAAACTATTTTTCATGTTTCCAGTTAGCTTTTTACATTTTTTTTAATTAAACTTTGCAGCAATTCCCATCTCTGGATGGATTTGACTTTCTTGTTCCATGGTGGTTGAAATTTTGAGCACTCATATGCTTTCTAACAATGCCTGTGTGGCTGCTGTTGGAAGTCATGGTGTCATATTTGGACACAGACACTCTAGTAAACTCTAAATTGCTCCCTGTGGAGCACTGTGTTAAAGGAAATCATGAAGTGAAAATTCTGCGAGTCAGTGACATCATTTTGTAAGAACAGCAACAGGTAGGCATCGATGTGGTATGTTTTCGCTGTGGTATGTTGCCCGTATTTCAGAGACCCCCAAAATAGCAGTTTCAGAATTTTGAACTCTGAACTTCCTTTTGTTATTCTTAAGTCAAACCCATAATATTAATATAACAGCTTTCCGTGTTTGTTTTCAGTGTCGCTGTTATTTCAGCAGAATATTTTTATTGGCACTGTATTGTTCCAGTGGCTCTTGAGGATGTAATGTGGCATTAACGTTTCGCTTCGTACACTGTATTACCTGACCCCAGGAGTATTTTGTGGCGTCTACCAGGCCAGAGATAAAAGCTGCTAATTCAGACTAGGAGTGCAGCCTGCATTCAAAATACCAGTGTTTTCATATCAGAGTAGCAGTTCCTTTTAAAGTAATTGTGCTCTGGCGGCCCTACACTAAATTGCGCAAACCTTTGGACTGTGCTTTGTGTGTGGGCACGGTTCCTCCAACGCAACAGCACATAAGCTCTGCAAAAAGTACAAAGTTTGTGAAATAGTTTGACAATGGCAATTACTGTGCTAAAAATAAACCAGAGGTGCATTAGCATTAATAACTACTCCCACAAGCTATGCTAATCACTCCCAAAGAGCTGCAAAATTGGGGAATACTGTTGTGCATGCTAAATTACTGCTTATAATGTAAAGTCGCAGATCTAGCAAATCAGGTTGTGTATTTTTTTTCCTCCAGACTCTAAATGAGTAGGGAAGAGAGAGTTTGCTAGCTCAGAAACCTTTGCTGACTTTTGTGATTGTGGATGACTGGAGCTGGCACAGCTGCTTTTTCATAAATGGCCTTCTATATAGACCCTGTGCCTGACCTTGCTTTTAAAACTCTGATCTCATAACAGTATTAGTTTTATTGCCATTTTAAAGAAAATACTATTGAATTGCTTTTTTCTTTTTAATAAAGTTTTGTGTGGGGAGAGATGAGTATAGTTTTAAGGAACTGCAATGGAGCTACTTGGAGCATAGGGACTTTTAGCTCAAAACACAGTAACTGCGCGTTGGATTGCTGTCATGCTTGAAGATGAGAGCAGTTTTCAGAGTACACTTAATTTTGGGCACTAACATTTGGCTTACAGAGTACTTGCTTTCCTTTAATCTCATTAAGGTCAAGCTTTTTGCCTGAAATGGGTCATGTGGCATCACTTCTGGGCTAGCTACTTTGATCTTTCTCTGTCATGTTGCCCAAAATGATGACGATTGGAACATGCACGGACTGGGTAGCACCTACTCACATGAAGAGGGAGAGACCAAGGCTCTTTGCGACGTGGTGGTGGCTCTGAAGCCAGATAATTATTCTGGTGTGTTTGCCTTGGTCTGTGGGATGCAATTAGTAGACCACTTCCATTTTTTATTACTTTGTGAGAACTAACAGTGACAGCAATCCTGTTATGTTTTAAAGGGCCAGCTGTGTGCTAGTGCAGAAAAACTGCATCTGCTGATCTGTAATAAAACTTCAAAAGCATTAAAATATGATGCATTCTGAAAATAGCATGGTCATTCTCAGCACGAAGCTTGGCCTTGCATGGAAAACTATTAAATATTTGCTTGCACCAATCAGTTTGTGCAGTTTGCCTAGAAATATGGAATATGTTTGGGCTGGTGAGCAGCCAGAACTGTTTTTTCTCTTTTTACTGAGGAGAAATTGGGTTTTGTACAGAAGAGAGAAGATGGCAGTGCAGAGGGAAAACTGGCATTTGTTGGCCCTGGTAACAGGAGTCCCATTCTGCTGGGAACAGCTGAACCAGAAGAGAGCAGATTAAGAATTGTGTAGCTGGAGTGTGCAGATGTGTGAGGCTTGCAATGTATAAAGCAAAACAAGGCTTTAGATTTAGAAAAGAAAAACTGAGCGTAAAGGAACTTTGCTTTTTATTGAACCTACTTTGCACAGCATCCTCTAGGTGAGTAAGAAGCATGCCAGCACTAATGAGAACAATTTACACCCAATAATGTGTAAATGAAAGATGAAGTAAGACATTTGAGTAAGATAAAGATTTTTCTGAGTCTGTGCCAGAAACTAGAATGGAAGAGGGATTTTTATTTTTGGAGATTGATACTGAATTACTCTAATCTCTCCCTCTCATTCAATTTCCCTGCAATTTTGGAAATGACCAAATAAGTAAACTAATTTGTCCAGTAGCTCCAGCTAGATTTAGTGGAAATCTGGTGAGATTTGGTTGTACTTCCAGCTCATTGCTGCAAATTCAGGTGATTCTGGTGATTTGTAGTAGCTCTGGTAACTGAGTGTATTCTCCTGTCTGGTAATGCAGGACCCTTCATCCTATGAATGTGATCCTTGATTGCCACCTGAATTGACTTTTTGAACCATGCCTACCTTTATTTAAATGGAAAATAAAATCATATCTATCTTTGTGCACACTGGCTGCTCACTTGGTAACACCTTCTGGGTGTTTAGGAGAGACGTGAAAAGCCACTTGTCCAAAATCCATTCTTCTGACTGGATTCTTGGGGCAGGGGGAGTGAGGAAAGAGCAGCTCTCCATGATTTAGGAAAGTACAGTACTGTGGTCTTTGAACAAAAAGGGAAGAGGAGGAGCTTTTCTAATGGCTTGTGGCTCTGCGGTGCTTTTTGAAAAGGTGGGAGGGTGCCTCTGGCATTTCCCCCCCTTAACCTCTGCCAATCTACAGCTGCCTTGGGACAGAGAAGCTATAACAAGCCAAAGGAAAGTCCATTTTGGATGCATGCTAATCTAGCAAAGCCTTCTGAAGGACAAGAGAACAGACTCACAAGAGTTTCTGTTGGCATGGTAAGGTGTGCGTTGCCTTTGCGTTGAATTATTTACCCACTGGGCTTCTTGAGTAAGAAGACTGGTGTGTATGTGAAGCACCACAGGCGTGTGCAAGGAGGAGCAGGCAGCAGTACTTGGTGTGTTATGTGTGTTTGAAAGCAGGGATTTTGTTCTTCTTGCACTGCCCACCCTCTGGTTTTAGGTGTTTCTCTTGGACTGTAAGAAGCTAAAGTCAGTAGATTACTACTACTGAACTCGGGGGGTGTGTGTTGTGGGTGTGTGTTTGGCTTTTTTTTTTTTTTTTTTTTTCATTCATTCAGCCAGTTTCTGGAAGTGGCAGTGATCACTTATTAGCATCAGGTGGCATTGGTCATTTATTGGCATCAGGTAGCTGGCTGATGGTCACCTTCTTTTTTTTATGCTGCTCTATTTTTCCATTGCTGTTCATTGCTCCTTTTGGTGATGTGCTTCAACTCTGAAATTTGGAGAAATGATAAGCTTTGCTGTTGCACAGCAACAAGAGCTTCGTTACAAAGAGAAATGGGTGTTACCTCTTTTTGTTGGTCAGTGTTTGAAACAAGGAAAAAGTCATCACTGGTATACTAGTATTAGACTATTTTGAGTCTTCTTAAGCTCGATAGCCTTGCGATACAAACTGTTTTGGCCCTGCAGCTTGAGTGACTGGCCACTACTAGCTAGATTGGGTTACCTGCAAAAGAAGATGACAAACAGAGCTGCTGCCCTATATTCTTGATTTCCTGGCAGCCCATAAGGAACGCTTGCATGAGTTGGTTGCTTAACTTTCCCTGACCTGTGTGTGCTCAGGTGGCAGATGGGTGCATTGCCACTGAGGGGTCCCCCAGTGCTGGTGAGGTGGGGATGACCCCTGGGGCAGGACAAAGCCTGAGCACTGCAGCTCTGACCTGGCTGTGCCTGTTTCTGGTTATAATCAAAGCCAGGACACCCTTCTCCTCCTTTACGGTACTATTTCATTAAACAGCAAAGGATGAGGGTGTAGGAATCCCTGCTTTAAAATGTTCTCATGCTTTAACTGTTTAATCAGATGTTTGTTTGCTTTTGCATAGTTAATTGTGTTCAACTTTTTAGGGTGAAACTTAATGGTGTAACTATAAAATTGTGATAGCATAACTACTTCTTGTAATCCTGTGGTCTTTTTATGTACTTCCTGTTCATTTTTTTAAATGTTTCCCTTATATTTTCTTACATTTCCATTCTTCTGTGGGAAAACACTATTTCAGGGTTATTTAAGGAGTTTCTAACTATGGGGATGACTCACAAGGGCATCAATATAACTTCTTGTGCTGAAACTATAGTTCTGTTTAAAAAAATCCCTATTCTTGAGAGCTTATAAGGTGATTACAAGACTTCAGACAAATATTTATGGTATACAAAATAAAATTTGTGAATGTAACCTTGGTATCCCCCCTAATTTGGACACATACATTATGATTCAGTCATTAATGATATGATCACATACTTCGTAAGTCTTCATGCCTTGCCTTATTGAAAGCACAGTGCGGTCCTGCTCTGAGAACACCTGCACACACGCCGTATGTGATCTGTCTAATTTCCTGAAAATATTTGAGAAGTAAATGAATCGGGAATCCGCAGGAGAGAAAAATACATCGTGTTTGCAGCCAGTCAGTGATGCTGTCTTGAACTTCTGGTGTTTATCTGCCCTTGTTTGGCTCTAGCTTCTCAGATAAAATTCCTTCTCTTCTGAGGGGTCAACCTTTGGTTCAGGGATCTGACTCTCAAATCAGTCAATTGTTACTTTTTGAAAACTGCAGGGTAAAGTATCTGAAATACATGTGTATATATATACTTACCTATATATATATACACATATGAAACTGTTGGGATGGTGGTGTTTAGGTCTGTGTGTGAGCATGATCCTTTGTTGGTTTTCCATTCATGCCTGTTATGTTTGCAGTATAGGTGCTATAAAGGTTGGACAGTGTTGGGTCAGTTACCGTTGTGTGGACACCAGCTATGATCTGAGAAAGTTCAAATATCTCTTGGTTTCTGTTTTGGAACATTTATTACAGAAAAGCTGGTTTAATTCAGTAGCTCTACTTGCATTTTGGGCTGTCTCATAGAAACATCTGGTTCTCTCACTGTCTTTATGTTTCTTGTTGGTTATGGAAAATCAATGAGTTCAGTGCTGCTGAAGATGCCTTTTCCAGGTTCTCCTCTTGTCCAAACTAAGCATCTACAGATCAATGAATCGGTACCTAAGTACATCCACTTCTTGATACTTACCTTGTCGTGACAGATCTTAATATTTCAGTGAGGTTTCAATATGAAACTGAATATGACAATTAGCACATCAGTTTAATTTTTAGTGAGGAAGACTTGCCTAAAGACGCTCTTATTCTCTTTGCTTCCTTCATGTAGACCCAGTGAAGGGATGGCTGCTGATAGCTGTGGCCATTCACAGCTGGTGATTCTGGCTAAACCACTTGTTTTAATGACCGTTGTATGTACCTTAGCTTTTGTTTCTTCCCTCCTGTGAGAGAGACTACTGCTAGGTAGACCCGCTCTTTATAGAGACAAGAGAATTTGGGATTATCCATAGGGATTCAAAAATAAGCTCTGGATATTTTCTCTAGAAGCTGTTAATTTGAGAAGAGAATGTAATCAAAATGCATGCGTAGGTTTTTTTTTTTAATAGCTTTACAGAGGTTTATGATATCATTTGATACTTAAGCTAAAAATCAAAACCCTTGAAGTCTTGCAGGACTGAAAATAGATTAACCTTGTGTTTGTCTCAGAGAAGCAGCACTGTGTTTGCCCCATCTGATGGCGTATCTTCATGTTGCCATGACACCTCTAGTATTCTTTTAATGTGACTATTGGAAAGGAAAGAAAATTTCTGTAAAGCCTAAAGGCTGAGTTGCATTTAAATGACTTTCATGACCCTTGTGGCTCTTCTGAGCAATACAGGAAAGTGTGAAACAAAAAATGATAAATGATTTGAAGAGGCTGGCAAGAGAGATTTTAGAAAAAAAATGGTTTTGTAAGCTTATGAAAAGACCTTGGACAATCTGACGTTGTGGCAATAATATGAATGAGTTAAGCAGTTTAATAACAACAAAATGCAGCTCTAAATTTTTGGACCAGTAAAGAATACTGAAAAGTTAAACAGAATTATGAAGAACAAAGTGAAATAAATGGAATTAATTTCTAAAAAAATGAATAGCAGGCTCATTCATGGTTATGGAAAAAGGCTCAGTTAAATGTTCTTTGAAAGGCTGTCTTTGTGGATTCTGCCTTTTGATTGTCCTAAGAGAGAGTTGTTAATAAGGATTTTAATGCGAATTATGATCAATGGGAAGAGCATGTTGTGAATGAACTAGATGGGGCCATTTGTGAGGGTCTCCAGAGATGGGGGAAGTGATGCGTAGCAGATAAACATGGGATTAACATTGAGCAGAGGGGAGAGACCAACGTCCCGAATTGTTACTAATAAGCACTAATGAGTGAGCATCAGCCATCCTTTGTGTTGAAGAAGGCACTAATTAAAAATAATTCATAAGGTGACATCTCTTTTTGTATTCTGCCTGTAGAACATGTGTGCAAGTGAAGTTTACAAGCGAAGTAGCAAAATGATCCTATATAAGGGGGATTTTCGAGTTCATTGCCTTAATACTTTACATTCCTTTTAAAAGTGATTTTTTTTTTCTTCCTTCCATGTCTGTGTGTACACATGCAAAAGAAGCAAAAAAATATTTTTGGCGAGGCTCAGTATTAATGGAAATAAAAGATATTGCCCTTTCTCCCATTACACTAACTCCTTTTAATGGATACAGTGTACAATGTACAGTGCTTTAAAGCCTGAATGAATGCTATGTTCAGCTGAAACTATGGAGATGAGATGAAAATAGGTAGAATGTACTTATTCTTCTTTATTTTATTCATGAAGTACTTCCTGTTCTCATCGTGCTTTTTATACACTAAAGTCATAAGATATTAGTAAAGCACAGTTCCTTTTCCCTAATTATGCAGTATAATTGGAAATCATGGGCAAATCTCCTAATCTCCATAGTGACAGCAGAACATTTATCTAATTAGTAGTTTGCCTTTTGGCATTACTTTGAATAAATTAGCATTTCATTAGACACCCTAGGCTACTGGGAAAAAGTTTTCCCAGAGTACTATTTAGTCTTTCTTCTCTAAAGAGTGTATTTTGACTTAGCATAGGATAATAATATCCTTTGTAACTAGAAAGACATAGAATAGTAATACTATTGTTATTCCTAGTATCAGAGGGCTGCACTTGGTGGTTCTTAGCTTTGTTTAATCACCAGGAGTCAAAATAAAAACTTAGGTTGCCATATTTGATGACTTTTTCCCCAGGGGAAAAAAAGGAAACTGGAAAATGGAACAAGTTTGAAATACAACTTGACCTCCTTCCCCTACCATCTCCCTTTATCCAGAGGATGAACTTTTGTTTCAGATTGCAAACAGTGCAAAGCACAGTGGTGTGGACTAGCCCAGAAGTCATGCTCTATCTCTTGCTCATTGTAAATGAGCTGTTCTGCAGTATTTCCAATGTACCTAATCCGGAATAATCAAAGAGTATTGGTATTCTTTTCTTGCATATATAAATCAGTGATAGGAAGCTGGGTGACTAAGTTTTGATATTGATTGCCAGATGAGAAGTGTGGCTGCTTGTCATGCTTTCCTGAACAGCTCCTGGGAACCCATAGCTTTGATGGGAACTTCAAATGGGTAATTGATCAAAGATGGATTCTCATTGATTTTCTTCCCTAGTGTTAGAAAAAAAATGTATGAATGTGACAAAGGGTTGTAATTTCCTTTCCTTGAGCCATTGGCTGTTTCAGACCCTTGTTTACCCCCTCGAAGACACATTGGTTGCCACCCGTGGCAGAAGATTGGTATGAAGTGTGGTGTTAAATATTCTCCACTTCCCAAAGTCGCCTTTGCAGCAGGGACGTACATTTACATCATCGTTGTCACAGTTGCCTTTTGGTAGGCAAAGGACTTGTCATCTTGTTTTGCCAAATCCAGAGGAATGAAACATCCTCTGTTTGGCAGGTCAGTCTGAGACTGCTGGGCTATCAGACTGGGTTTTGTATCTAGTAGCACAATACATCCGGGACTTGTGATATTTGTGAATTTGGAGCCTGTCACAAAAGGAGCCACAGTGTGGTGTTGACACATGAAGGTCCACAGCAGGCTGTCCAGCTGGGCTCAGTGGTGGCACTTTCTGGGCCATTTCTCCGAGCAGATGGTCACTTACTCCCTACTGATGTGAGGCAGGACAAACCTGTACTTTCACCGTCCCTTTAAATGTTTTCTTGCCCTGGCAAGGCTTTTTTACTCATTCTTTGTGATTTGACACTGGGTTATCTCCTGGTTAGAGAGCAGCTCATGTTACTTTCTAGCTCTTCCCTTGGGCTTTTTCAGTTACCCCTCTGGATCCGGTAATTATTTTGTATTCCTGTGCAATAAGTTAGCCAGAGTTTTGGGGTGGACCTTCCTAGACCTTCTCCTGTGATAAGNAAAAAAAAAAAAAAAAAAAAAAAAAAAAAAAAAAAAAAAAAAAAAAAAGTCAAAAAATTCCTATTCTAACTTTGATCAAGTCCAGCTTTTTTAACAACAACTGGAACAATTAATGGAAAACTTGAAGAGTGGGAAGATAGGATGGAAATACAGAGGGCTTATTAATTGCTTTCTCCCTCTTCACTGTCATTGTAGGCAGGTTCTTACTTTCAGGTTTGGTCCTTGGTTACATCAGGACCTTTGTAGGAAGTTGGTATGTTTGTACAGTCCTCCCACCAGTGCCTTGGAAGGTCTTCACTGCAACCTCTGAGGCAGACTAGTGCCTGGCCCTAAAATGAGAATGCCAGAAAATCTGGTTCTTGGTTGACTCTGCCCCCCCTCACTGGAGGACCTCAGCTCTCGGCTGCTACGCTTTGCACTGTCGCTTGGCTGTATGCTCCCTCACAGGGGATGTTCATAAAACAGCTGCTTCTTTCTTCCACCTCCATCCAGAGGTCTGCAAACTCTACTTAAATGTACTGTAAGAATGGAGAACAGTCATTCATATCCTAGGTAGATATTTAAATTAACTTTCCTTTCCTTACAGGATTGTAAAGTCACTGTCATAAAACCCTTTAATCTCCTTCTATATGGTCAAATAAGTAAATTTTTCTCTGTGTGTTAGTTGTTTTGATATTGTTGTGAACAAGCATGGTCTAGTGAATATGGATTTGAGATTTCATAAATTACCAAACAGCACTCAATTTCTTATCTGCTCCCTACATATGGTTTGTGTTAGGGAGATCTTGTCTGGTAACCTGGAAAATGGGAAGGCAGTGGTAGAGGTACATTAGAGAAAATTACTGCTGTAATCTAATGATCTGAATTTTTTTTTTTTTTTTTTTTTTTTTTTACAGCTTGATGACTGCACCCTGCAATTGTCCCACAACGGTACCTATCTGGATCTAGAATCCACGCTAGCAGAACAAAGAGATGAATTGGAAGGCTTCCAAGAGGATGCTGGGTAAGTTAGTGTTTACTAAATTTAGATAAATAAGCATATTTGTCCAGAAGCATTGAAGTTTCAGGAGTGTATGTGGTTGACTTGGTACATTCAGGTCAGCATAGGAACAGAAAAGTTAAAATTCTTTCCTCTGTAAGCACATACGTCTCCCTCCTTTACATGATTGACAATTTTGTGACATCTCTATCTACATTCAGCCTTATGGTTTCTCTAAGAGAAGATGGCATACTGTAAGAAATCTATCGAGATGTCTTGACTGGTCTAATAAAAATTTGTAGTTCTTTGGAACTTCATAAATGAGGGTAGTCGATTCTGATAACTCTGAGATCTTTCTTATACAGTAATAGTCGGTGTAGAACATTGTATTGAATTGGTGCTCCTGAAGTTATAAGTGTAATTTCGTTGTGCCTTGAAATGTAAGTCTTCATTTTCTATTCTTGCAGCAAAGACCTGTATTGATTTTATTTATTTATTTATTTAATTAATTTTATTTTTATTCCTGGAATTGATTTAAATAGCCTGCTGTGTGTGTGGTGTTTTTTTTGTCGTTTTTGAGTATTGTGGTTTTTTTAATAATTGCTGGTACGTGTGGATTGCAATGACACAGCTTTCCATAAACTGTCTCTGAGAACTGAAAATGAAAACAAAAGTTAGCATCAATGTGTCAATGCATGTATTAAATTTGCTTTATAGAAATATTTTTTTTTCTGAGCCTTTTACATGGTTGTTTTAAGATGCAAAATAACATAGTCGTGTTACAAGAGAGTTCTTCAATAGATAAAGTAACCAATACAGCTCAACTGAGCCTCCCTCCCTATGCAAGAGGAGCGTTGAGTATAGAAGTTGAAGTAGTCCTCAGTTTTATACAGAGGTGATAAAAATTGCTGCAAAGAACATAAAGTTCTTATTTCCAGTTAACTTGATGATTAGTTGAAATCAAGCAAGATGAAAGAAAAACTTTCTCTTTTGATAGGTGTTTGGTTTTTTTTTGTAGTAGCAGTATGCATGAGTTTGTTACATTTTCTTTCCTTTCTATTGATGTCTGTGTCATAATTCCAGTAATTTTAACTTCATTGCTTTTGATACCACATAATGGCATTGCTGAGCAATTCAGCAAGCCAGAGACCTGTTGGGTCTTTTCCTGTAAGACTTTGTACTGGAAATGGCAAGCTACCTTGCACCTTGTTTTAATTTCTGCTTCCTTTGGGCACATAAAATCAATGACATGAATAGTTCCTGAAATATGATTCTAATTTTCTCTGTGGTGGCTATCCTAGGAGAAAAAAACAAACAAAACCAAACAAAAAAACCCACCGCACATGTGGAACTAACTGTGCTGCTTGGAATTGGATGTTTACTGCATTGTTTTGAGCTTAAAAATCAGGTTATGGTTTTGTGTACTTTGCATGTGTGCACAGACCTCCTCTTAATTGTGCAGCCTATTGTCAGTGGGGCAATTGCTTCTTCCACTGGCCTGTCCTGCCAGATAATGTGAATTCTGCTGGGAGGTCCTTCATTCCTCTGCAAACAGTGGGGTATGAAACTGGATGCACTAAGGTGCATCACAGAAGCTTGGGCTACAAATTGTTATTGTAATTATCTTTTGAAATGTGTTTTGTGAAATGAAAGATAACACCTATTGTGTCTGTTGATGTGATATACATAGCCCTCACCTTCAGTGGTCTTTACCCTGCTCTCTGAGGTTGTCTCTCTGGTAATGGTGGCTCAGTAGGACGTGTTGTGTGTTCATCTTTCAGCTACCTGCCTCAGGTGTGACACCAGGACCATCTGTGTTAGATGCTGCCATTCACTGTCGCTGTTGTGACACATCTTTCTTTGTCTTCCCACTACAATCGTCCTTCAGACATTGCTTTCCTACCTTTATGATAAAATATGCAGGTGGTGGTAGCTGCAAAAAGCTGAAGTGGTGAGAATGGGAGGAAGGAAGAATGAGGGGTAATTTGGGGAGTAAATCAGTGAGTGAACCACACATGAGCACAAAAAGATGTGTACCCTGCTGCAGAGAGAGGAGGGGGTGATTGTCTGGGTGGATGCAGCTCCCCTCAGCAGCTCTTCTGAGGTGCCTGTAGGTACAATTGTTATACTTCCCTTGGATAATCCTAGCTTGTGCTTAACCTGCAGTGCAGGAGTTGTGCTTTAACTCGCTTGTTATGAGGTTGAGGGTGTTTGGTTCCCTCTCCCCCACCTGCATATACCAAATAACTTGCAGGTTGGAGCCCTGAACTCCTAGTGCTTTGCTCTGTGGTGGTGGATGCAGCTCAGTGAAGTACAAAACCTTGCACTTAGGAATAGCTGGCTAGAGGACGAACAGGTACTGGTCAGGCAGAAAACAAAAAAAGGGGGAACACCTGACTTGTCAGCAACTTGGCAGGACAGGATCTGACATTTTTGGGAACTGTGAGCCAAAAGCAAATCGGGGACTATGGTGCTGTGAAAAAGGTACAGGATGTCCTAGGGTGTAAAGCAGGAAGTTACCCCGTGAAATGCAGTGAACTTGGTGTCTTCAGTATTGGTGAGGATTCAGCTGCATTTCTGAATCCCATTTTTGTCTATGTTTTGTGAGACAATGGGACGAAAATAACAAGATCAACCAGAACTTTAGAAATCCATGTGATAGCTTTTCTGTACGATTTGGTAACATCATCACTTCAGGGTAAATGTAACTCCTATGATGTTTTCCAGAGAAAGAGACTATTCTAAACATAGGGTAATGAATGCAGTCAGGAACATCTCCCTCCATCCCAGTTTCCTAGCAAACCGAACTCCATTCTTGGGCCTTGCAGCTCTGATCTTTCACCCCTGAAGAGCCCAAGGAGCAGAGCTGGCATGCTCCCGAGCTGGAGTTCCTGGCTGCAGATGGTGGGGACTGAGCAGCAGCCTGTTGCCCTGGAGAGACTGGTCACAGAAACCGCTTAGTCTCTCTCTTTCTCTCTGGGTCATTTCAAGGTCCTGCTCTTAATCTTCAAAGCTTTTAATTTTCGGAGATTAGGCTACCTCTCTGCCCTGCCAAGGCTGCTGTGCTCATCAGGGTCACTGAAGCTTGCTGAACTCTCAATGACGGATTTAGTCGCTGGATATTCATGGCATTTTTTAAATTTTAGGTCTTAAACTGTGGAAACACCTAGTATGAGTGACCAGCATGTCCCGCAGTCTAGCTGTTTTCAGCATCTTTTTACCAAGTGTTCATGTTTGCCCAGGGAAATCTGTGAAGATTATTTTTTTTTTTTTTTTTTTTTTAAACACACTGCTGATAGGACACTTGTACATAAATAAATAAACCACACGGGAAACGCAGTCTTACGAATTTTTATTGGTGTGAGAGGCTGCAGGCATCTCTTTTTCTCTTTGAAGGATTGGATGAACACAGTGAAAAATAAGATTTTCCTTCAAGAGGAAAGAGGGTGGTGGCAGTTACGCTGGAGGTTTATGATGTGTATCTGTAAATAAAAGGTGTAATAAACACATACACTCATACACAATTTCAAATGAATTATCTTCTGTTACTGAATATGATGAAAAGAGGCTTTTGGTAGTAGCTATCCACTCCAGCGCAATCTAAACTTCCGTTTAGGGAAGGAGAAAACCCAATGCATGTGCTGCCTTAGCCTGCATGGCTAACTCTGAGCAAAACTTGGACAGGGAGGGAACTGGGACTGTGTTCCTGTGTCTACAACTCTCACTGCTGCTATTTGGACCTTTGGAAATAGCTGTGGGATTCGAGAGAATTGGGTTGTTTTTATATGATGTGGTGTGTTTTTGTTATGTTTTTGTTTGTTTGGTTGTTTTTTGTTTTTTTTTTTTCCCCTCCTTTTTTGGGACAGTCAGGATGAACAGCTGGCCAAGCAATGAGATGTTGGCCCTGCATAAGGTGTCATGACCAGGAAACAGGTCAATAAGAGTATCCAAGAAAACTGTCTTTCTTTTCAAGTCTGGCATGCATTCATGGTTTGTTTGCTTTTTGTGTGTTGTGGTTTGGTTTTTGGTGTGTGTGTGGTTTTAATTGTTGTTGGGTTTTGTTTGGTTGGTTTTTGATTTTTCTTTGCTCGCAACACAAGTTACTTTGTGGATGCTTAATTGTGTGAGGAGGTAAAGTGGAGGTAGTTTGGGTGGGCTGGATGTTTTGTTAAAGTGTCCATGACAGGTAAATGCTCTTTTCCTTTTTTTTACCTGTGATTTTATAGAGAGAGCAAGAATTGTGGAGAAGTCTATGTATTTAAATTACCATATGATGGCTCAAGTTCTTTTTATGGGCATGTCTTAACAGGACCTAATGGTAGCCAACAAGGTAACACAGTCTGAAACTGCAGAACACAAAAGCTGCTTCAGACAGTGCGCTGCAAGCAATGGAGATTTCCTCGGGGAATACTTTTTCAAAATTTCTGTTCAGCAGATTGTTTTAAAGTACTTTTGACAGATCGCCTCGGCGCTGATGTTTTTGCATTCCTTCTAGACGACCTGTCCCAAACCATTTTTGCTGGGCTAGTCTCATTTAAACTGGATGCCAGACATTTTCCCTCTTGATGCTGCTGTTCATTCTGGGCTCGATCCAGATTCTGTTTGAGGGCAATGGAGTCTGGCAGAGATCTTTAATGTTATTTTCCTGCTTATGTACTATATTTTTTTGCTGGCTTTCATGCACACAATTGTGAGAATGAAAATTTTTAATCACTTTTTTACATGAGGAAGTTGGGGACACATTTGAAGGTTAACTTGGGTTTTGTCTAATAAAAATGAGGAGGCTCATTTCTTGAAGCAGTATGGCAACCTCGCAGATGCTATGCTGACCTTTTTTATTAGTTTGGACAGTGTATTTTTATTAGTTCACTGTTGGAAGATGGTTTCAACTAATGACAGCTTTCTCTCCATGTTTTATGTTGTTTCCATAATGTTTCTCGGTTCCAACAGCAAGAAAAACAAGGGATGTGCCTGGGAGAGATTGTCATGGTGTTGCTGCAAACAGTAGAGCTTGTGGCTGCTTATTGCACTGATTTACTTATGTTTTGAAAAATGCATTATTTCATCTGAATATTTTGATTTCTGACCAAGTGCTGAATCTGGAAAATGTAATGGATGGTCACAAAAACATTCAGCAAAGAAACAAACACCCAAACAAAAACCAACAAAAGCCCACCAAAAAAAAAAAAAAGGCAAAGAAACCCCAACAAAAACAAAACACAACCCCTCACTACTCCAAAATCACCAAACTGAAAAAGCCCAACAAAACCCAAACAAACAAAGAACCCCAATCAGGACAAACTTCTTGCTATCAAGAAGACTGCATTAGTTTGGGAAACTAGTGCACACTTAGAGCAGGTTGGGTGTGGAAGCCTCTCTTGTGTTTTGCTGAGGTGCTCTTAATATGTCACATACCATCATCCATACATATCCATTTGCAAGGACCAGAAAGGTTCAGAGCTGTAGGGGAACACGATGTTGTGTGGGGCTGAGCCACAGAGTGACCTGAATGATGCTGCTTTTGATCTCTGTGCTATTAGGCCTTGAATAGCCTGGTGTGTTCAAGGATTTCCCTAGTGAGACCCTCCTGCTGTCTCTCATGCACTTTGGTTAGAGTCCAGATATATCCAGGTTGTCATATAGCTGAGAAGTTATGGTCAGTTTTGGAAGATAGAAGACTTTCTACAGGGTAGCAGTGTTCTGGTCTGAAATGTATCGGATTAAGATGTTGAATGATGTTTTGAAGTGATTAGCTAAAGGATAACTGTTACAAAATAAATGGCCATAAAGATTTTCACCTTTCTAATGAAATAAATTTTCTGGATGG
Organism: Pampusana beccarii; assembly: GCA_013399365.1. Classification (NCBI taxonomy): domain Eukaryota; kingdom Metazoa; phylum Chordata; class Aves; order Columbiformes; family Columbidae; genus Pampusana; species Pampusana beccarii. The sequence continues at coordinate 8,627 of VWYH01005553.1, read as the reverse complement.
CTAAGGTGGTGCTTTTTTAATCCCCTTACTCCCAAATTTTTAGGACAACAGCTATTGCTACCCATGTTTTCAAAACTTTGTACAGCTTTTCAACTGCTTAATTTTTAATACTAATAAAATGTCTTTATTTAGAAAAGAAAAAAAATCATTAGATAGAATGTTGAAATTAATCTTTAGGTGGAACTGTAGAAATTCATTTTTGTAGTTATCTTGTGATATTCCTTGACAGTAAAATAAAATAAGAGGTCCCCTACACTTTCCCTGCCTCAAAGCAACAGGCAAGGCATCTCGGTGCTGCATTCATGCTTCCAGAGCATGTAACCAAGAATAATTAAGCAAATGTGCATTTATTTCATAGACCCTGACAAACGAGACATGTGACTTTGAAGGATGTGTCCTTGAAGTAGCATGGAGGCAATTAACACTTTAATGTTCCACCACACAAATTATAGATCAGTTGTGAGGTAAGGATTTCGTGTCAGTAGATCTTGGCAAGATATCTTGTGAAGGTGATGGTTGTCAAATTAAGCTTTTCTACTAGTAGTAAAATGCTACTACTTTTGTAGTTAAAGAATGGATACAATTGTGTGAGTGTAAAATGTATTAAGAAAATAAGTTTATTCAAGTTCGTTATTATTTAATCAGATACTTTACTGCAGACAAAGGCCTGTTTTCTCATGTGCTCTCAGTTTTAAAGCTTGGCTTGGTGGTGTGGATGTAAATATCTTCTGCAGATGTCTAGGTCAGAGAATACAAAGCCACTTTGCTCACATCAGAAGTCACAAAAATCTGTGGTCACCCAATTTGATGGGCAGACCAGGAAGGAGCTGGAGGGTGGCAGTAAGCACAGAAACTACAGTGATCAGAAGTGTCTGTGGTCTGTAGTTTAATCATAGAATGTCCTGAGTTGGAAGGAACACACAAGGATCAGAGTCCAACTCATGTCCATCCATAGGGTAACCCCTATGGGATAGGGACATAGAACGGGGGTGTGGTCAGTGCACCTTACCCTTCATTCCTGTTGAGGCAGAGAACCTGCAGGCAAGTGGCTTACAGAAAAGTGACAAGAGACTGTCATCTCTCCTTCACTGGTGTGCTGACATCCCCTTCAAAGGGAAGCGGAGTTGGTTTTGCTCTTCTCCCAGTCTTCCAAACTGTGTGGTGCACCTTCTAGCTGAGAAGCAGCCAGTGTCCATAGGGACATCTTCCCTGGGTTGGAGGAGGAGGCAGGTCATTGTTTCACGAGCTCTTTCCCCTGTGTATGGTTTTGGTTTTGGGAGAGTAAGAGACTGGGACTGGCAGACCTGACCTGAGGCAGGTCATGGGCAGCTCTTGGAGTTAATGCTTGTGAAATGTGGAGGGATCCAGTCATCTTAACCCATGTGCCTGCGAGTAGCATCAAAAGCTCATGGAGACTTTTGGGGTGTTGGGCAGCACCTCAGATCTCAAGCACTAAAATGTTCTGTGGTCTGATTTTTGTCTTGTGGATGTTTTTTTGGCGAGGGTGTTTTTCTCTTGGGCTTTTGTGAGAGCTTGACTCATGATTTTATAGCTTGTGGTTGTCAATAGTGAAGCAGCTGTGTCTCCTTCTCCCCTGCTTTGCCCCAGAGTTTACTTATAGGTCTCTGTTGTCGAGGGGAAAAATCTACGTCTATACAAAGGCATCTATGGAAACATTTGAAGATTTGCTATTTTTGAATTTTAGTGATTACCACTGGCAAATGAATGCAATAAGAGTGCTTTTCTTCAAAAATTATTTCCAGTGCAAAATGTATTACAAAAATACTGTTGTGCTTAGCTCTCTCACAGCCCATTATGTACCAAATAAAGTGCCAAGCCAAAAAGTGGGTGAATAATTCTTAAAATTTTTCCTAGAACAACCTTCAAGATAGTCTAATTTGGCATTCAGGTTTACATGTGAAAATAGCCGAGTCCAATATTTCAGAGTAGAAGCTTGAATAAAAACAGCATACAGAAACAGCTAATGCCAGATGTTTTATTTAAAAACATTTAATTTTATTAACATTGAAGCTCCTTAATAGCTGTGTTTGCACTCTGCCCTCCTCGTCGATGGTGAGGTTATAAGCCAAGTGAGCAGCTCTCAAGGCTTGGAAATGTGTTTCTCTTCAACTGGCGAGGAGGAAATCCTTTCCTTTCTCCATAAACAGATCATCTCTGAGACTTCAGGTAGGGCTGCCAGAAAGTGCTGTAGGACCATCCTGAACTTGCCTCCCATTGCAAGTAAAACCATCGATTCGAGGATCCAAACCTGGAACCCCCCCACTGCTGGTTGCACCCACCATCTGCCGGTGCAGCTTGCAAAGGGCTGCAGAATTGCGGCGTAATTGCCCCGAGCGTGCAGGCAGCCAAATGAGTTTGTGCTGTGTAATTAGTAAAAGCTGTGAACTTGTTACACTTCCTATTCCACAGTAACTATTCATGTGCGTGCTCCTGCTCTGTGGTGAACACAAAAGTAGACTTGTATAGGCAAGCTCACGCTCTGTTTATCCCATGGGAGTTAATCTGTGTGCTCGGGGTGTGTGTGTGTGTTTGTTTTATCACTGACTAAGCTGAGGTAGTAATCTGCTTCTGATAAAAATAGTTGTCTCCAGTTTAACCTCCAGTGGTGAACTAACAGCTTAAACCTCTGCAAATCTGTGACTAGCCCAGGATCTCCAGTAATGAAGCTGTGAAAAATAGTGACCTCTGCCAGGGTTAAAGACCACAGCAGTACAGCAAAATATTAATTTGTTTTGCGTTTGCTACTCAGTAATAGTGCTTGCTAGCAAAAAGCATTGATGGTCCAACACTAAATGCAAATCCCATTTCCTAAATGGAATTAATATGGAGAAATAAGTGGCCTGAGGGAAAAGCATTTTGTTTTAAGAGCTTGTATGTCAAGCTCTGAAGGAACCCTTGCCAAATACGATACTGATGGAAAATTTCCAAAAAGCAGGGGGTGACCCAAGGAAGCATATTGATCAATGCAAAGTAGAATTTATTTTTATATACTTACATACACAAATGCATGTCCTACTGCAAAGTAGGACAGTTTTAAAATAGTTCTGGTGGAGTCTAGTTAAACTGACCACATCCTGAGAAAGAGCATAATTGGCCAATTAGTCTAGTAGGGTGTCACTTTGAAGTGTGTTCTGTGTTGCATTGGGAAATCTCTTCTTCAGGTTATCTTTTTAGTGTCACAAATTACATTGGAAAATTGTAAAAGATAGGATTCTTTTTCCTCAAGGTATTAGAGAATGATTTCTAGTAGAAGGGAAAAGTTTATGAAAAACTATTAGAACAACTGCTTCCAAACTATTTAAGTCAGTTTTATTATTTTAATTATGAAAAAAAATTGAGCTCTTTTTGATACTGTGAGTTAGGATCTTTGTGAGAATGAAGTGATTGTGCAGGTCCCCTTTGCTTCTGCTCTGTGACTCTGGAATTTTTCTAACGGAGATGATGTTCTCCTAGAACCACAACTGTGGGTCCCATGATGTGACTGGGAGTGCTGGAGGAACACTTTGCCTGGAGAGGTAGAAGCATCAAGTGACCCAGCTGGGGGAGATTCATTTATTTTACTTCTTCCTTGCCTCTTTTTCCTGTAGGTTCTAAGTACTGATTTTTTTATTTTTTATTTTTTTTTTTAATTTTTTCCCCCAAGGCATCTGTTGATCCGAATGCAAGGATGTTTTAAACAAAAATCCAAATATAATATGAACTTAGAAGTGTAGGTGATAGCAAAACCACATGACCACAAGTTACACAGTGTAAAGATGCTTGGGAGGAATGTGTAGCCAGAGTCTGAGAGCTACTGACAGCGGTGGGAAATATATAAACTAGGAACTGATAAGCATTGGTCAAGTGATGTGTCATCTCTGCAGAAGAATGTGATGCAAAGTTGAAAAGAAATGAGAAAATAAGCCTCTTGTTTGTGTTTTATCTAGAAGCAATATTATTATCAATATAGCACTTCTAATGCAAATCTCTTCACCATTTGCTAGCTCATAAAGTTTGTGTCTTCTTAATGCAAAAATAAATGGTGGAGATTGAAGTGATAATGCCATTAGTGTTTCACAAAATGACACTATAAACTTCCTGCTGAAAACAATTATATATGGGTTGATCTTTTGGAGTGGCAAGGGACACAGCTTTGTTCATTTTTTAGGAAAACTCTTGAAAAATGGTCACTTACTGGCTGGGGAGGCAGAAGTAAGCCCTTAAATATTTTAGGGGCTCTTAGAAGGTAATTGCTTTAATGTGTGGAAGTTGAGCCATTGACAACTGACAAATAACCAGAATGATGATTCAGAAAGTAGGGGAGTGGGGAGGGGATTCTGATTTTTCCAGCTTCTGATGTTTGCTTGCACAGAAACTACTGAAAAGGACAAATGGAACAAATGTTCCCCCATTTTAATTCGCTGCATTTCACAGTGTGTGAAAGTGATTCATTGTCTTCTGGCAAAAATCATTGCCTTGTGGTAAGGTACACAGAAGTCTCCACCCAGACCTTTACTGACATATACATTAGTAATAAATAATTAAGTACTATTGATGTGGCTTATGAGGCATACCTGGTGAATCTTTTGAATGTTTTACTCAACCCTTTTGAGTTTCTTGTTTTCTTCCCTCTTCTTCCATCCTGTTTATTTTCCATTTTAAAAGAGGAAGAAAAAGATGGAAACTCTGCCTAGTAAATGTGCTTAGGAAGAGTAGGTGGGTGTAAAAGCCCAGCACCTCACAGTGACCGTCTGTATTTTGTCCTTGTTTGCAGAGTTACATGGGCAAGGGTGCGTCACCTACGGTGCTCATCCTCTCGTTGGCGTTCATGTGTAACCTTTTGTGTGGTACATCAGTTGTTACCAGGGAATAAGGCAGTTAATTGTTAAATTCATGTTGGCAATCAGAGACCATGACATTGGAATAATCCACAGGGGAAAGATCTTGTGCAAGTCTCAGCATACTTTGTTCCTTTGCACACTGTTGTTTACACTAGTAATAGGCAGGATTTTTGCCTGCTCATTTTTTGTTTAGGGAATATGCACTTGAGACTACTTCTACCTGGATTAGTCAAGTTTTAATTGTTTTTATTTTTTTTATGAAGTGTGAACGAACATCTGAATAGTCTTTGTCTGTTTCTTTTTATCTGCTCATTTCAAGTGATGGTTGCTTCAGTAAGTGTGTTATGGTCCAGGAATGCTCTGAATAAAACCACTATGTTAAATAATTAGATGATTTGCAAGTGTATCGCAAGAACAGGATGCAGACACATTGACTTCATGCTAAGTTTTTAGATGGAAAAACTGAGGTAAGAAAGTTGACTGACTTAATTTGAAAATGAGTGTGTATGTTTGCCTCCAACTACCTATCATGAACCAGAAAGGGTTACTAGTGCTGTGAGCCATTTGAAGTGTATTGGAGGTGAATCTTAGCATTTAAAAGACTTTTAAAAATTTATTTTATTTCCTGAGCTCCTTGTTTCCATTATTCAATGGGAACAACATGAACTTGAACATGACAGTTGGATTGTTGGATGATGATCTGTGGAGAACTTCAAAAAGGTTATTTGTTTTGATAAGATTTTTCAGATGACTTTCAGAGAGATTCTTAATTCCTCTCTCCATGCGTGTGTGTGCTCTTGCACCCTTTCAAAAGACTTGGCTTTTATACAGCATTTTCTTTCAATGTCAGAATTTTATTCTTTTGCATCTTTTGAGTCTGCAATTGAAAGAAGCAGCATGTTACATCAAAACTGCAGTCAAACCGTGTCTTAACAGCTTTAAAATCAAAGCCTAGGAATTTTGCTTTCCTATCAATAGCAGGTTAAGAAACAGTTGCCTTATTCTATATGTGTGCTGGCTTGCAGATCTTTTTCATAGCAAACCTGATAGACTCATATGCTTGAACTCTGGCAAAAATTTAAACCCTTGTGCATTCAACAAGGAGTAGTTGGTTTTCCACTGCTGGTGTGGAGTACCTTAAACCATGAAGTGACTGACTTTGGGGCAATACCCCATTGCAGAAGCATTTTCCACTCCTTGAAAACTGTGTGCAAGTGAAGATATAAATGCATAGGTGCTGAAATGAAAATGTGAAAGCCAGTTGCAAAAATAATGTACTTTAGAGCATGTCTGCTGCACATTTGCTTCTGGTCACATGTGGTTATTCAGGCTGCTCTTCTGGGAGTCAGTGGCTTCCTCTTGCTCTTAGGGATTGTTGTTGGATGCTGTTCTCATTAAGCTACTACTCCTCAAAAACGTGGATGTGATTATTGGAGAAGGTTGATGGTCCACCAAGAAACCTGAGTACTATGAGAGGCTGTAGCAAAATGCGAAGCATGTGTTAAGCGTGTGTACTTTGAAAACTTTCCACAAAGAGCAGTGTCTGCGCTAGGTAGGTTTTTGTAACAGTTAGGTTGTTACATCAGGCAGAAGTAAATGTGAAATTGTTATAGGATAAGTTGTCAGGTTAGGCTGGCTTAAAATGCTGGCCGAGTCTGAAAACATTTTTAAAGTTATTGAGGTTAGTTTCCAGCCAGCCTATGCCCTTTTGGGGATAAACAGACAACAACCCATGCTGTTGGTTTAGCTTGAATCAATAACCCGTCATGTTTGCTTTGCTGAAAATATCATCTGATTATTTCAAGAGGGGCTTGGGGCAAGGTAAACCGATGCCTGGCTGATCTGATACCACCTGATGCAGAGCCCATAAAATAGGCTTCTTGACGTGAGCAGTTGCAGCCCGGTTTGCTGGCGTCTTGGCTGGTCATCTTTTGGAAGTACCTGTAATTCAAAGCACTCAGGCTTCATGATCTTTTTTATAACCTCTGCTTTTTCATAGCAACACCACACCCTGAGATCTCTTCTCCCGCAGTACTCTGCTCCTCGTTTTCATTTTTCTTCTCCTTTCTTGGAATAAGCAGATGGCCCCCAAACTTACAGGTTCCGAGTGTTCCCGCAGAAATATACGCAGGTACTATGCAATGCCATCCAGTATTTTGTTGTTGGTTTTGTATGTGTTTATTTGTCAGCCTTACAGCAAGATCTGACAATTGATATCCTCCTCCTCCTGCTTCCTGTTCTGTGGCTGTGGGCAGAGGTCTTCACAGAATAGGTTTGCACAGCTCAGACTGCAGTGTGGTTTTATCCTTCCCTAGTCAGCCTTGCTGTGGAGCCCAAGGATCTTGCACTTGCTTTAATAGCCATATATGCACTGACTGTTCTATACCATTGTTATGTTATTTTTCCTCATATTCCAGTGCTATAGAGGATGTCTAGTTGATGTTTATATGAAAGTTTTAAGCCTCAGTCCTCCTCTTCTCCCCATCCTGTAGTTTAGAGGAGCAAAAATATGGTCACACAATGGTCAGAGAAGAGAAATCGTGTGGAGAACATAGAGTGGAAGGCATACCCATGGGTGATGCAGGTTGGTGGGGCTTGCAAAATCTGTTGGTGTTCCTTGCTCAGTGAAGTAAGTTTGCTCCCACTGCCCTTGAGCAATGGGCCACCTGTGAGGCCACGGCAGGCAGAATGTCCATGCTTCCCTTTCAGTAACAAATACATTTTGCTTTCTTCTAATTGAAACTCCTCCCTGTAAGTCAACAATGGTTTTTTAGGAGAGGAAAAAATAGGTATGTTTGCTTGGAGACCAATTTAACCAGAAATTTAACTGGAAGTCTTTGTCGCTACATCTCATCGCCTTATTTTTGAAGTCATGTTCTTCTGCTCAAGTGTTTGGTTCAGAGAGAAAGAAAAATTTTACACCTACTTGTAATATTTTACTCTAGATTGTATTCTGAATAATAATAATGGCATAGTAATAGTCAACCATTTATTTTTGCCCCTCACATCTACTAACTTTTAGTCTATACACCCATTAAAATCACTTGTGTCAGCCTTTTATGAGAACTTTGCAGTGCTCAACTATCATCAGTGTTTTTAAGGGCTTGACAAGGCCTTAAGAGAAGCAGGAGAAGGGCAGTTGTCACGGTCCTTGTTTTGCAGACGGGGGATGCACTACTGTGCAGGGAAGCTGTGGCCACAGGGAAATTGAAAATGAGTCCTTCTTTGTCACAGATGGAGACCTTAATCCCAGATTTGTTTCTCTTTTGTTTCCATAGGAGAGATTTCTTCCTTTTGTCTCATGTACTAATGGAGGGGGAGAGGTTTAGAAATGCTCTATTTTATTGTCTTTCAAAGAAGCATGGTGTACCCTAGTAGAATATGACTCTTGTGTAAGTGAGGAGATAAAATACTAACATGAGCATCTCTCTTAAGTTTGTTACTTTGTCAAAAATTGCTCAGGCCCTTTGCAAATTAACTATTCCAGAGGAGTCTTGTGGAAAGGGGCAGCAGTTGTCAGCCTGCAGGATGTGAGAGCAGGCAAAGGTTGTTTCCAAGTGAATAAGCGGGAGGAGTTTAGGTGGGCAGAGACTTAGTCCTAAACCTGGAATTGCTCCAGGAAACTTAGAAACCCAGACTGCAAGCAACTCTTGTGGCAGAATTGCATGTTGCTGCTTGGCACTTCAAAAGACCTACAAACCAGCTACAGCATTAAGTTCGCAGTTTTCCTCATGTGTCCTAATTCTGTTCAAGCATTTAGAGTTCGATATATATATATATATATAT
>VWYH01005551.1:25311-80536 GCA_013399365.1 Pampusana beccarii | reverse complement strand
CTTCTCTGTACTCCATCTGTAGCTGGATTCATCCATTAGTGCCCAAGCTTCTGTTGTCCAAGGCAGCCTCTTTCCCACACATGTAGCTTGGAAAAAAAAAAAAATCACGATTTTCAGGTGTACCACTTTTTTCTTAATTGGCATGCATGTGAATTGTAAGATAAGGTGCTGAGTATTTATATTAATTAATTTAGGTTGTCTTCAAAATTGTATTCAAGTCACTGAACTGAGTTAATTTCAGTTGTTAATTACATTGTCGCTTTTTTAAAGCTGCTTGCTAAACTGGGCAGAAATACATTGTTTCGTTTGATGTTTTTTGTGTGTTGTTTTTGTTTTATTTTTTAATTCCAGATATAGCTTTGAATCTAAATTAAATGGTGTTACCTTTCAACTGTCAATAGCTATTAATTTAATTATATCTGTAAATGTCCTTTTAAACCTTTTTTCAGGCTCATGCAGGATTGTTTCTTAACAGTCTCAACTGTACTGATAAGTGTACTTACATAAATTCTTGTTGTAATTTACAGACTGAAGAATCTGCCATTTACCTTCACAAAACTGCAACAGCTCACTGCTATGTGGCTATCAGACAATCAGGTGAACTTTTTAAAAATTAAAAATAGATGATTTAATTTATTCCTAGTGGAACTGACAAGTACAGAGCCATCTACTAAATAATGAGACCTGGTAGTGTGTATACACACAAGTACTTCCTTGACATTACTATGTCCGTTTTCCTGAAATAAACACTGGGCCTACCATCTTTGGAGATTTTCATACTTCTAGCAAAGTTCTGTGATGTTAGGAAATGCAGTTTAACGGATGTTGGGTTCTTTGGTTTTTCTTTTTCTTAGTTCAGCTTGTTTACACAGGAGAGTTAGTGTTCGGTAAGCTGATACGTGAATGTGTAGTGTGCTGTTTCTTCCACAGATATACCACTGGGTAAACTTAGCATGGCTTTTTTTGAGCTAGGTTTCTTGCCACACCTTTGTGACTTCCTGACTTCCAAGCTATTAAGCACTAACTCAGGTGCTTGTGGCTTATATTTTTGCTCTGTATTGAAGCCCTGTGTACTATGCTGATTTCCTGAAACACAATTAAGGTGTACAGACCTATCAGAAATCCACTAGCTTCAGATGTAATCTAATGGAAGCACTTCTACTAATGCAGTAATTTCAAGAATCCATTGCCCTTTTTTGTAAGGGGTGGGGAATATTTCATCTGGTGCCAATATAAAAATCTGAGTACAAGATTTTTCTTTGCAGGATTGTCTGCAGCTTTAAATGGGCAGCTTTATCTTTATATTCCAGATCAGCCTCCTTTGGGATAGTAATTAGTCCTAGCAAGAAACAGAGTTATTTTTTAAATACCCAGTGTTTGCTTTTCTCATAAAGCTGTTACTGAATTTCAGTTCTCAGCCAAAGCCAGTTGTCCATCAAAGACAGACATGTTAATAAGTTCTTTTTGTGAAAATTATTCAGAGCATAAATGGTTTAATACAAGACAGAGTAGTCTTCAAATTAATGGGACAGGCATGCTCTGTTATATGTACATCACATCTACTTATATGTATACATTCTCATAATACATCATTATTTCATTTGTTCCCTAGTCTAAACCACTTATCCCTCTTCAAAAAGAAGCTGACCCTGACACACAGAAAACAGTGCTTACTAATTACATGTTCCCCCAGCAACCAAGGACCGAGGATGGTAAGAATTTCTGAAATAACCTGTCAGAATGCTCAATTTGAAAATAACAGGAAGACTGCCCAGTTAATACGATTTTCACTATTTAGTACTTAACTACAACTTTGAGGTAAATATACAAGTGATGAAGACTGAAAACAGTAACTTAATGTGATCTACATATTGGTAAATTCTAGATTAAACTGTTTAAGTGAGAGAGGTGAGGAATGGGCTGGCAGGATCATGTTCTGTGATGTCTGCCACTTCCCAGTGCGGCACCGTATTTCATTCTGGCAGAGCTTAATTGTTGCGGTCAAATTCTCCTTAGCAGATGTCTGCTTCAGGTTATTTTAACAGAATATTAGCCAAAACATTTCCTCCATTACCGAGTACATATTTTTGGAAAAGTACACAGCACTCATTGTTTTCTCTTAAAAGAAAAAAAAAGAAAGGCCCAGGATAAAGGGATATTGCTCACATATATTTGAAACTGCTTAATAGAAGGTTGGGGCCAAAATATTAACACCTTGTCTTGAAAGTTGTTTCTGTACACTTGTGAAATAGGAAAGTAAGTAACATGCCATGAGAAACCCCCATTAGGAGTTAGGAAAAGAGTTAAATCTCTTTTATTTCTCCAAGCAAAAGGCAGAAGGAAAATGCTTGTGCTAATTTGACAGAGCGGGGGATGGGGTGTGGAATGGGACACAGACACGTATCAATGGAAGTAATTGAAGACTGACAAGCGGCAACATTCGCTCTTCCATGGCACAAGTGTCTAATACACTGAAAGTAATAAAAAATATCAGCATAAGCAGTGAATTGTTCATCATTTTTAGAGCCTTCTAATGCAGATAGTGCATATGCAATACCTCTGATAGAATGTGAGAATTAAAAAATCGTTTGGAGATTCAGTGAAGTTCCAGATTGTTCCTGAAAGCATTCTCTCCTTTTGAACTTTTTTTTAACCCAGGTGCTGGAGTTCCTTTCTAGAGACGAGGAAAGGGCTGCTTGTTCAGCTTGAGTTGACAGAAAACCTGCCTCTAAGGAAGTTATTCCAAACAGGAGGTTTAAAGTTCAATAGTTTTTTTTTTAGAATAATTTTTAGAAATTAAAATTTAAAAACTTCATTATCAAGTTTTTTTTGGTCAGGAACAGATTCAGTGATAGTGAAGTCCATTAGTCTATTTTCAGGTGTGTTAAAATTGTGAGTTTACCCAATAAATGCAGAGTAACAAATATTTCAGTGCACTTGTTGAGCCCTATAGTTAAGTATTCCTCATTTTAAAATTTTCATTAAATGAAATCAGGTGAATGCTCTTTTGTGTGCTTAATGAGGCCACTTCTCTGAAGTCAGGCTATATAAATCTATGTAAGCATAATATATATTTTTATATATATATATATATGCAAATACATATTTTCATATTTTTACATATATAAAAATGTATATGATAATACATATGTATAAATAAATACATATATATACATAAAAATACTTTTCAGCAAAGAGTTCTGCTGAAACATTTCAAGTGTGAGTGTAGTGTACAACTGTGTGTTTGAAGATTTTTACAGATAGGGTTTTTTCTATTATGAAAATAGAGCCAAGTTCATAAAGGTGTGGCAGTGCAGCTAGTATTCAACTAGTGGTACTACTAGTCTCTTTTAATGATGCATACAAAAGCACACCAAGCCCATCCAAGAGAAACAGATCCTATTCTTATGAGAGACTTTTTTTTTTTTTCTTTAGTTATGTTCATGTCTGATAATGAAAGTTTCAATCCATCTCTGTGGGAGGAACAGCGAAAACAGCGTGCTCAGGTGGCATTTGAGTGTGATGAAGACAAAGATGAGAGAGAGGCACCACCTCGGGTTAGTGTTGAATTTATTTTTTAATACTTCGTGTTTCCCTCCTTCTTATCCCCACCCCAGAATCCCATCCTTTTCCTTATTTTGGCTGTGGATTTTGCTCTGCTCAAGAAATTAAGTCTTCAGTTATTAGTGAAGAGTATCTAACAGGATGAAACACCATGTTTTGGGGGTTGGTTGTGTGTTGGGTTTTTTTTTTTGCTTGTTTATTTTTAGCCAGATTGTTAAGTGCACCACAAGGGAAAAACTCTCAGCTGATATATGGCAATGTAGGATATAACTCTTCGTAGGCGACTACCTGACTGGTGATGCCATGGAGAAGGACAGTGAGGAAACAATGATTAATCTTATTTTTCTTTAAGTTAATTACAGTTGCCATAATTCTTCCTGCTTGCAATCAATGGACACATTTTGGAGAGGGCAGGAAAACATGATTCATCATCTTGCTGGGTTTTATAAACCTAAGTCTGTATCAGTGCAGGTAGACACAAACAGCAAAGTGGAGATTATAGATTGTTCAGTGTTTTGTCCTAATTAATTGTCTGTTTTAAAACTGATGTGTTAATTACGGCATTTAATTAAATGTAGGACATTATTGCTTTTTTGTTACACAGGAAGGCAACCTGAAGAGATATCCAACTCCATATCCTGATGAACTGAAGAATATGGTCAAAACAGTCCAGACAATTGTACATAGGCTAAAGGATGAAGAATCTACTGAAGATACTGCCAAGGAGTCAAAACAAGAAGGCCAGACAGTTTCTGTAAAAGATGTGGGGGTAAAGGTTAGAGATAATAATCTCTTCTGACTTTGCACGAACTTCCGAAGTTCTAGAGTGTCATTGATTCCTTTTAATTCTCTTCTCCCTCCCCACTAATGCTTTAGCATGAAAAATTGTCAGATTGAAGAATGGAATTTACCTGTTCACTGCCTGAAGAAGTCTGTAATAAATGTCTGGTTTGCAATAGCAATTTTCCTGACACTAAGAACAAGGAAAGGGACTTGCTTCTCAGGCAAATAAAAACTGTAGGTGTGTTAAGGAGCTGGCTTCTCCAGTTTCTGGAGGATGGCATCTTTGTCATCCTCTGATCCTCTTTTATCTCCAAACTTCACAATATAATTCAGGATAATCTCTAAGGATCATACCGCTGCCCTTGTGACTGGAGGTTTTACATGATAAGCTGGGACAGCAATTGTTGCAGGTTGGCTCAGGAGTCTCTAACAGGTTTGTGTAGCATGATGGGACTACTGTTCGGTGCTGACATTGTCTCATTGTAGATACTCTTGGACTTTTTTTAATTTAACTGGAAATTTAATGGTACAAATTAACCTCAATAAGGAGGAGAGTCAAACTGATTGACAAAGGATAGGACTGTACCTCGGTAATCTTCAGAGATTTCCCTGCATTTCATACCTGGTGCATTTCAGACTTCAGAATTTCAAAGCTCAGATTTTCCGTTCCGTAGTTTTCCAAAATACATAATGTTAACCCTAAGTATTGTATGTTATTGAAAACGTTTCAGGCTGTTTTTTCTGCTAATGTTCTTAATCCTGTAGACTTCAGAAATTGCTTCAGCGAAGAACAAAGCAGATGAGAGAAAGCAATATTCAGCAGGAGGCTCTGTGCAGAAGCCTACTGAAGCAGAAGCTGAGCACAGTACCACAAATTCACAGCTGAGTGCACTTGTTAAAACCTTGCAGAACACGAAAACGATTGTCAACCATGAAGACACGCTCGAGGTATGGCATTGTGATGAACAATGAATTGTGCTGATGTTGTATTGAATTTGTTATTCTGGGAGATGAAAACTTACACTGACAATAGCAGAAAGTTATCATCCATAAGTGCTGTAAATGCAGATGGTTTGCAATGCACTGTTTTTCTCACTTGAGATTATATTAAGTGAAAGTTTGAATATCTAATAAGTTCATAATAAAAGACACATGCATTTAAACAAAAATAAAGCAAACTCAATTAAAAGTTGACCCAATTATCAAACTGTAAGAAGACTCAGAATTTTCCAGGTTTTGTTTGATTGTCAGTTCTTCATGAAATAATCCATTTAATTGTCACTGAAATGACAAAATACCTGATTAGTGGGAGCAATCAAACTTGTATGTCCAAGTGACTATGCACATTAATTTCAAATGGAAAAGTAAGGGTGGATTTAAATGTATGTATTCCTCTGTGTTTATTAGCGAGCTGTCATGAATATGACTTGGGTTGTAGTCACCTCTTATAAAATAGTCAGAGATTTAGAACTTCTAAACACCTTGTACACCTCTCTGACAGACACCATGTATTCATTTATTTAGAATGTTTCAGACTAATGACTAGTTTTGGAACTTGTCACTTAATTGGTTGTGAGTCACAACCTGTAAAATGTTCTTTTTTCCATAGTTTCACGAGCAGATTATTTTTGCCTGTGTTGTATAAGCAGTGGAACATGCATGTATCATACTTTTGCTGAAGAGACTTTGTGACAAGCAGTTGTATCTGTTACTGGCTGCTTCCCCACTAGCATGTTCCTGCTTCTACATACTTTCTGAAAATATTGGTTTTGACATTTTTCTTTAGTTTAAAAATATAATTTCAGAAAATCTTATCAGTTATCTAACAATGGTGGCAGCAATTCTTTGTAGCTGGCTGTATGCCAATGAGTAAATGAGGCAGCAGTATGTAGTCGATCAGGGATAGCAGATTCCTTACTTCCATGTAATAACCTGCTGTTAACTGTTGCAGTTGAATCCAGATATCTAACTTTCTGTGCCTGTAAGTTTTTCATTTTAGCATTGATTACAGTTCTTGTATGTCACCTCCAAGAGGAAGAGCAATGTGGCAAAAGCAGTGAAGAGGTTGTCTGTTCCAATCACAGAGAAAAACAGATTTTTATTTGTAATTGCTTTTTGATTAGCTTGTTTGCTACATGTCAGTCAGGTTTGTCCTGCCTGCAGTCCAAAGAACTGGCTAGGTAGTTGGTATCATGGGAAGATGGTGCTCCAGTAGGTTCCACACGTTAAATGTTCTGAAGCTTGCAAGAAAAAGTGGTTGTTAAGACTGGTTTTGCAATCTGCAACATGGATTTTGTAGCATTTGTAATAGGAAGCATGTTTACTATAAATTTCCACTTTAGGGAAGGTAGGGGTTTTTTCTTCAACATATTACTACAAACAATAGGTTTTTTAAGATAATGGGAGTACAGGGCTGGCAATAGGATACTGAATCAGTCTCATGGCTGCTCTTGCAGCAGCTTTGTCAGTTAATCTTTTTCATGAGTGCACCTAGCTCCATCTTATGGCCAGGAACTAGCGTTTTCTAGCTTAAATGTATTCAGCATCGCTTTATCCCTCTGCCATTGTTCTCCAAGTTAAATAACTTTTCTTCCTTTTGGAATTTACCCCCAACATAAATTTAAAGATATTAACCCAAGCTACACTTGCTCTTTTGTTGCTATACTAGGCAACTCAAGCTCCATTCAGTCTTTCCTCACAGCATAGCTCTCCATTGCTAAGATTGTCTTGGTCATGTTTAAGTTTGAGCTATTCTCTACAAAACCAACACCCAGCTACTCGGTCTGCGTTGTTTGCTGGTTCTGTGATAACTTTGTGACTTGAATGGTGGAGCAAAGGCTGCATCTGCTTGCTCCAAGTAGGTTTTTGCAGCTGCAGTTACCGGTTTGAGTGTTGTTCCCATGGACTTCATTAGTGACAATGCAAGTCTGTGTGTGTTGTTTCTTAAAGGTAATTTGGGGGCAAGTATCACTAAATTCAGTGGACTTGCACTACTACTACGCAGTTCTTATGTTATGCCTGTGTTATGTTGCTTATTTTTCCCCTTTATTGTTCAGTGCGGGCCAGCTGAGATAGCATTTACTTAACCTTTAAGCAGTTCTTCAAAATGCACAGCATAAAGCTGTTTTTTCTTTATCAGGAGTCAGAAGAACTCTCCTCTGATGAAGAGATGAAAATGGCAGAAATGCGACCACCGCTGATAGAAACCTCCATAAACCAACCAAAAGTGGTAGCTCTTAGCAATAACAAAAAAGGTTAGATAAAAAGCAATTTCTCAACTCAAAGTGGATAGTTTTTCCAATTAAATTATGTGAAAGTAGATTTAATTTGTATGTTGTAAAAGAAAAATGATCAATTCTCTTGCTAAGCAATGAAAGCAGAAAAAAATGCAGTATCTTACGCTTGATTGTGTGGTAGAGAAAGCTGTGTTCATATGCTAATTTTCTTGATTCTTGTCATCAGTTTAAAAGCAGAGGAGGAGAGGAGATGTATGTTTTGAGGGACTGTTAGCTTGAACACAGTCTCGATATACTTAAGAAAAGGATAGCAGAAAGAGTTATTTACCTTGGAAATATTCTATATTTCTCCCTCCCCCAGATCTTGTGTATTATTGCTGCTGTAGGCAGTAATGTCACTTGCTTAAATTTCTCAGAGAAGCTGTGCTCTCTTCGTGAGGTTTAAGAATAAACTTATCTTCTGTCAGCTCTTCCTCCAGAGTCACTTTACTCTTTTATTTTTCTTCATTCCTCTAACAGGAAACTTCGGAACATTGTTTTTGTTACTTAACTTTTATATTCTCTGAAAGATAATTTTGGTCTGGGTAATCATTTCCTTAAGAGTAAGGAATGACCTAGGATTTAGAAGAAACATAATTTAAAAGTTAGAAAGCAAACTGTATTTTCTTCATATGGTATTCTAGTCCAGTACTTTCTAGGACAAAAGGCTTTTCTAGCCATTAGATGTTAAAGGGTGAGATTTAGCAGGGATGAAGGAAAACCACACGGAGGTAGCAGGAAGAGTGTGCTGAGGATCACGTACAGGTGAAAAGATTGACGTTTATCAATGTTGCATTTGAGGTTTTGTGTCTGACTGGAGACCTAAGTCCAAATTTCTTTCTTATCTCTGGAGATAGACATTAGTTTCACAAAATTTTATGCTTTTGGCACCTGTAGCTGTGTCTTGAAGCAAAAATTTAATGTATTTGTACTCTTATATTGAAGTCACAGCTGGCTTAAAGTCCCACAGAGAAATTATTTTTGTATTAATGTAGTATGTAAGCATGCATACATTATGCAAGAATCAATGTGCACAGGTGTAAATTACTCTGAAAATGTTGTATTAAGTGTTTGGTAAAGCATGGGCATCCACTGGATTCCAATGCTGTGGAAGAACACTTTTATTTCTTGGTGTTTTTTTTTACATTTGTGAAACTATGTATAGCTTATCCAGTGATCTAGGTCTTTCCAGACTGCTTGGTCTAATAAATATATATTTAACAATGTTATGAAGTTCAAAATCAGGAATGGTGTACACTTTTCAAAATCCTGCAATGTGAAGCAGTGGACTTATTTTCATAAGGGCTAATAGACTCATGTAACTCAAAACTTTGAAATAATTGCAAAAACAGAAATATGATTTGGTAGATATTTTGGGGAAATACTATATAATGTAGCACTAGGTTATGCTAAGGAAACATGGAATAAATCTACAAGTTAAATTTCATTAACTGGGGAGGCCTGTTTACATTAAGCCTAAACTATTGCAAACAGTCTTTTGTAAGTTTAAATGAAGTTTGCAAAGGTGTTAGCTTACATTTTAGTTTCCAGTAGTAAGAATTACTGAAGAATAAGAGACAATTTCTAAATACCATAAGATACACACATTAAATGGCTATTGAACAGATGTATGTGTCTGTAACTAAACTGGAAAATTTTTATTTCAGATGATTCAAAAGATGCTGATTCCTTATCAGATGAAGCTACCCACAATATCAATCAAAATAACAGCAACTGTTCTTCTCCTTCTCGAATGTCAGATTCTGTTTCCTTAAATACTGATAGTAGCCAAGATATTTCTCTCTGTTCTCCAGACAAAGAAACGCATGCTGCTGTTTTATCCAAGATCAGGTTTGTAGGATACTATATACCACTTAGCAAATATAATAGAGAAATATTATTTAATCTTTCATATTATGTGTCCATTCATTTAATTATTTTATATTTCAAGAAATAATTTACATTTTAATGTTTTAAAATAAGGTTAAGTGTTGAAGTAGTTATGTTTAAAAAAAAGGATGATAGAATTCAGAGGCTAATTTCAGTATATGATATATGGTTTCCGTTTGTTTTAGTAGTAGGATATAGAATTTCATCCTTATAATTTGTTATGCCTGCAAAATACTTCAAGACACCATTTTAAAAGCTCTCTGTTTTTATTTACATAATTCTGAAGATTGATTTGATTACTAATGTAACTATAAAAGGCTTTTAGAATGTTCTTACATATTACTACTCTGAGATTTTGTTAGAAAGTGCAATTTAAAAAAAAAAAATTGCCAATGGAAACAAGACATTTGTCCAGAACTGTCATAGTACTTGCAAATATTTGATTTAAAAAAACAGTTACTGTTTCTTTGTAATTTTTGATGCTTTTAACCTGTCATTAAAAGTTCCTGTTGAATTTAAACACACTTCTGAAATCAGATGACACAAATGTTGCAAAATGAGCCCACTCTATAGTATGTTTCTGTAATGGTAAGAAAGCAAATCACAGATCTGGTTGTATATTGGTCTTGTCCTGTTTTGTGTGCATAGTTTACCTGTGTTGCATACAAATGATTATTTCTCCTAAAACAGTTCTTAAAAGAATATGTTGGTTCCTTTGGGGATTTTTCTTAAGAACCATCCTATTTTCCAGGCGAGAAGATGAAAATTTGAATAATCTTTTGCAAAATGGAGGTGAATTGAGCATTACAGTAGAAGAAAAAATAAATGTGCAAGAGAAGGTTACAAATCTGTCTGAATATGAATTAAGCATTGAAGAAAGATTAGGCCTGATAGGAAAAGGTGTTGACCTAAACACTCCTGCAGAAGAGTCTCACAAGTTAGACCAAATAAACATGAATATCAATAAGCTCGTTAGTGAAGAGGCAGTGCCAGTTTCCGTGGAAAGGTTACAAACACAGGAAATAGTTTCAGTAAAAGGCTTTTTGAATAACAACAGAAAAGAAGAAAGTGAGCACTTGGAAAATGAAAATAAATATCCTGTAAATAAAGTAAATGGACATCCTGAGGAAACAGTACAGTCTCCAAGTAAAGACAAACTTATGAGAAGCACTACAGTTGATGGTGATTCTGCTGAGCTGTCTGTTTCGAGGAGCACTGAGGATTTGTCCCCACAGAGAAGTGGTCCTGTGATGAAATCTCACAGCATCACCAGTATGGACACTGGTGGTCTGAAAATCTATGATATCGTCAATGAGAATGGACCTCAACAGCCAAACACAGTGGTAAAGTCAGCATCTGATACTGCAGATGGAAAAAACATAGTCCGAAGTAAATCTGCCACTCTCCTGTATGATCAGCCTTTGCAGGTTTTTCCTGGGTCGTCATCATCATCTGATTTAGTATCTTCTACAAAAACTGTGTTCAAGTTTGACTCAAATCACAATCCCGAAGGTGCTAATATAGTGAGAGGATCAGCGACAGGTGGTGCACAGATGTTCAGTGCTCCCCAGTATAATATTCAGTACAGCAGCAGTGCAGCAGCAAAAGACACCTTGTGGTCCCAGAAACAGAACACCCCGGTAGAACAAGGCAGCTTACCTCCTTCACGTCTGCATAGGTCTGACAGCACAGAAACCCCCACCTATGTAAAGCATTCTGCCAATATGAATTTATCCAATCATAACAATGTCCAAGCCAGCGCTGTATATAACACTCATCAACGGATGGCCGGGAGACATATAGATATGTGGGCTATTCCACCGAATGACAGATTGCTCCCAGGAGCAACCAGGCACACTCTTCAAAGGCAGAGTAGTGTGTCTTCTACAGCTTCTATAAATATTGGGGATACTGGACCTTCAAGGCGCACCCAGATTCCTGAAGGTGACTATTTGACATACAGAGATTTGCATTCAATGGGAAGAGCTCCACCACTGATGTCTGGGCAACAGAGACCTCTTTCTGCCAGGACATACAGCATTGATGGTCCAAATGTACCGCGACCACAGAGTGCTCGGCCATCAGTGAATGAAATACCAGAAAGAACTATGTCAGTTAGTGACTTCAATTATTCACGGACTAGCCCTTCAAAGAGATCAAACCCAAGGGTTAACTCTGAGCACTCTTTATTAGACCCTTCAGGAAAAAGCAAAGTCCCTCATGACTGGAGGGAACAGGTGCTGCGACATATTGAGGCTAAAAAGCTAGAAAAGGTAAAATTATTTTTAAAACTTTTCTACGTTTCTGTTATTTGGATGTGGAGTAAGTTAAAAGCTCTGTGTTTTGAACTGCTTTTAATTAGTAGTGGAAATATACTTTCGATACTGCCTTAGAAAGGATAAATGTGTTTGTGATTAGTATCTGAGAAACAATCAGAGAAACAGACTGTAAATGGAACTTTTTCCCCAAAGGAAAGAATGTCACTGTTATTTTTATCTCAAACTTGCTGGCTTAGTCCAATTACTTTAGAATACATTGAATAATATCACATAAACCTGCTGGACCACAAGGCCAGCTCTTTTAGGCCAGGTAATTTTTATTGAAGCATTGTTTTTGTATTATACAAAAATACTCCCTTATACCTTGGATGTTTCTGTTCTGCCTTTTTCCCCCCTATTTCTTCTTTTTAAGCACAAGGATAGCAGTATAAGTTGGGGAATGACCTGTTGGACGGCTGTGTAGGAGAAAGGGACCTGGGGGTCCTGGTGGACAGCAGGATGACCATGAGCCAGCACTGGGCCCTTGTGGCCAGGAAGGCCAATGGCATCCTGGGGTGGATTAGAAGGGCGGTGATCTAGGTGTTCCTGCTCCGGCAGGGGGATTGGACTAGATGATCTTTTGAGGTCCCTTCCAATCCCTAACATTCTGTGATTCTGTGAAGTGTAGGTCTTAACAGCTTCAGTTCCTGAAGGATTCAAAAGCCGTAATTAACATGTATTTGCCTCCAAGCCAGTTGTCTTTTGAAGCTGGGTATCTGACAGATTGTTGAATGAATATTTATTGCTGTGAGATGAGGACACTTAAAAATCTTGTTCATTTCAGGAAATCACAGGAGGTTTTCATATAACGAGAGCTGATGAGCAGGTTTCTTTATGTACTGTAAATGCTATCAAGCTTTTGAGCTGATATGTAGAGCTGAACAATTGCATATATTCAAAGAATTCGAGTGGAGGCTGGAAGAGTGTAATCTGTGTTGTCCAGCTAAACCAGTTTAAAATATCATCACTAAATAATGGGCAGAATGTCATTAGCCTGATCTTGTTTCCTTGGAGGGGAAGTGAGTAAAGCAGCCAAGATACATTTTGCTTATGCCATCTAGATGGATTTTATTTTAAAATTTATTTTGAAATAACATAGTTCAATTTGTAATTATTATGCTAAATACTTCAGTATCTATGATAGCTAAAGAAATTTAATGGGATATGGTTGGAAAAATCACTTTTAACTATAATATTTCTTTGGAAATCCAAGCATTCAGAGGGGGATGGGTTTGCTTTTGTTTGTTTGAACTTGCATAACTTCTGGTAATGGAAAGGGATGGGGCTTGTTTGCTTTTTAAAGCACACAACAGCTGCACCTGTTGTTCTGATCCAGTTTGGGTCAAGTACAACATTAAATATTTTAAGGCTTTCACAGTACTGTGGCATAGCATGTGGACCCTTTGTTCCACAAGGCAGTCACAAACCTCACCATGTTCAGCCCTAATAAAAGCTGCATTCACTGATCTACCATTCTCCTGGATGCATATATCAAATCTCACACGAAGCGACAGAGTAGCAAAAATCGCAGCAATCCCTGAATGCAGAGGGAAACAAAACTTCAATGCACTGCTAATGCAGTTTGTTTATAGTTCACTCTTATGTCCTCTACATTTGGCATGTTAGGGACAGTGTTTAATACACTGGTTCAGGTACTGTAGCAGTGTAGTCACCTTGACTGCAATGAAATTGATTGCCTGACTTGATTCCCTTCATATCTCTCCATACTTTCTACCATACTTAATATGTAAACCTTATTTTTTGTTTCCTACAAGAATTATATGGAATAGCTGCTATTGAGATCTTAGCCGTGCATCTAATTTAACAGGTCTTAGAAGTCAGCTTTCTATGCACATGTTCCTTTTGTTCTGGCCTCAAAGTATTTTAAAGTAGCTTTTACTTAGAAATCTGAGACTTATTTATGAGTTTAAAAGTGAGCATCTATATAATTACCTACTTTATATTCTCTGGGACATGACCGACTTAAAAAGAAAAAGCTGAACTGTGAAAAATATAGACGTGATCCTATGTGGCAGCTCGCAAATACGATAATGTGGAAATTCTAGGAATTTACTGGATATTTGTTCTTTTAAATCGTTTTGGTATTTTTGTGTGTAATTAAAAATTACCTGAGCAGAGGGAGCTTAATTTATAAACCAGACTTCTGAAATGTTTTGAAGTCTGGAAAAAAAGAATTCAGTCATTACAGAACTCATTTAAGGAACAAGTTCAATTACAGAGCTCATTTAAGGGAACGTTTATTGGAAATTGCTTTGACAAAGCTTCCATGGTGTTTCCTTTTTAAAGCATAAGACACGATACTGACAAAAACAGGTATATAAAATTAAGCCTTATGATGAATATTTGCTTTATACTTTCGTGCCTGTGGCTGTACAGAACAGTACAGGTTAATAGTATTACTTATGCTATAACTCTTCTNAAATTGATTGCCTGACTTGATTCCCTTCATATCTCTCCATACTTTCTATCATACTTAATATGTAAACCTTATTTTTTGTTTCCTACAAGAATTATATGGAATAGCTGCTATTGAGATCTTAGCCGTGCATCTAATTTAACAGGTCTTAGAAGTCAGCTTTCTATGCACATGTTCCTTTTGTTCTGGCCTCAAAGTATTTTAAAGTAGCTTTTACTTAGAAATCTGAGACTTATTTATGAGTTTAAAAGTGAGCATCTATATAATTACCTACTTTATATTCTCTGGGACATGACCGACTTAAAAAGAAAAAGCTGAACTGTGAAAAATATAGACGTGATCCTATGTGGCAGCTCGCAAATACGATAATGTGGAAATTCTAGGAATTTACTGGATATTTGTTCTTTTAAATCGTTTTGGTATTTTTGTGTGTAATTAAAAATTACCTGAGCAGAGGGAGCTTAATTTATAAACCAGACTTCTGAAATGTTTTGAAGTCTGGAAAAAAAGAATTCAGTCATTACAGAACTCATTTAAGGAACAAGTTCAATTACAGAGCTCATTTAAGGGAACGTTTATTGGAAATTGCTTTGACAAAGCTTCCATGGTGTTTCCTTTTTAAAGCATAAGACACGATACTGACAAAAACAGGTATATAAAATTAAGCCTTATGATGAATATTTGCTTTATACTTTCGTGCCTGTGGCTGTACAGAACAGTACAGGTTAATAGTATTACTTATGCTATAACTCTTCTGAGTCTGTTATTGAATTTAATCATGATTATTATTTCTATCCTGTACTCATTAGCAAAGAGAGTTTAGTGGGTTTTTTAGGTTGGTTGGTTTGTTTGTTTTGGGGTTTTTTTTGGTCTTTGTTTGTTTGTTTGTTTGGGGTTTTTTTTGTTTGTTTGGGTTTTTTTTTGTTTGTTTTTCCCTCTAAGCTTCTGAAGTATTTGTTTATTTTGCTTCTATAAACTTCAGTAAGTGGGGACCAGGGGGAGGGAAACTAAATAAACAGTGTCTGCTTGTTGGACAAAGTGGAGCAGCTAGTTCTTTTTTTATTTATTAGCCCTTTTAACCTGATATAGGTACAAAAGAAAAAACCTTCAAGAGTTGAATTTGCATGAGGAGAGGTACAGGGTAGTTTCAAGTCTAGCAAAAAAGATTAACAATGAATTCCAGCCAAGTAACCAGCATTTGTAATCCCTTTGACAAACTGCAAGGGGGCATACACCAATCAACTAAAATTATCCATCTGGTTGAAGGAAGGTGAAAACAGTTCATGAGACCATTTGTATTTAGAAAGTTTGCATATACTCAGGAGAAACTATTTGCTTACCTGATGCAAAGCAAATTTTATTGTGGGATAGAGAAAAGAGCTTATTTAAATGTCAAGCTGCTCTCTAGTGGTTATACATGTAGGCTGTTGGAAAGCTGGCAGTCAATAGTGGTGCACCCCCAACCTCATAAATTTAGTGCACAGGTGAGTTGTTTTAAGAACACTAATATTTTTCAGCATATTTTCCTTCTTGAGTGTGACTTGCCCATTTTACTACCTGATATGTCACAGTAGTCTTCTATAGTAGTCTTGCTGAAAGTTTTCATTTAGGAATTTTAACTAAAATACTGCCCGTGTAAAAACACTAGTGTCTCACACATTTTATTGTGTGGTAGAGGAATTTCTCATCCATAAATTGCAGTAATAAATATCTGTAGCAGTTTTCTGCAAGTATCTATTATATTTCTATGTGCTGAGTAGGCAGAAACATTACTGGGCCTGACTGTCCTTTCCTTACGTATTTATACTTCCTTTTTTTGTTGTCAATCTCTTGGGAGTTCATCAGGTGTATGTTTGCTTCTAATTCTAATTTCATCTGGAACTAAGTCCTCTATTTTTTATATACTTTATATACTATTTATGTAGAATGGCAGTGCTTTCAGAGAAGAGGTCATAAGGTTTGCTTCCTATTTTCCAATTCAGAAATCAGAATAGGCGGTTTTATTCTCAAGGCTGCCAGTGTGCAGTGCCTTATTAAAAGGAAAGCATCCAAGTGTTTCAGTATTGATACAGAATTGTAGTTTTAATCAAAGTTTGAAATTTTTTCTTGCATTGATTTTTTTTTTTTTAATGCTACACACCTAACATGCAAAAACATTTTAATTGATACGGCCTCAGATTTTCTCCAAATTAAGCTTGCTTCAATATGTCAAGTAAAGTAACTTAAGTGGGTCTGTGCTTAAGTGCTTATAAGATCATAACCTGAGGAATATTTTGACACTGATAAATTACAGGAATGGTATCGAATACAGGTATTGAATAATAGCTGTTAGTTTTGAATTTTGATTTGATTTTTTTTCTCCACTTTGAATGGACTACTGAACCATCAGTGTGTCACAACGATATTTTGTGGAGTTCAGAAATCGATGCATTACACTTTAAGAGGAATAAAATTCTCGTACATTTGGAATGTAAACAACGAAAGCTTTGACCCTGCAAACATCTTACAACAGAAGCATTTAAATTATTTGTAATTTTCCATATGCAGCTCTTCAATAAGAATGCTGTCACTGAAGATACTTTTTTTGCAGGATCAGACATCTAAATTCATACCCTTTTTTTTGCCCTCTCTCACAACTGAAGAGAAGTTTCATAATGTTTAAACTCTTCTTTGGGATAAACTGATATCTTGCTAGAATTTCAAACAAAGCCGATTTTTTCCTTGTGTGCATTTATTCCAAAAGGCTTATAGCATTAAATTTACGCATTTCAAGTGTTCCAGAATACCTTGATCAGGCCTTTTCTAAAGAATCTTAGATAGTAAAAGTGGGAATGAAAAGTGAAGGGATTTCTAGACGTAGTATAGCCTCAAAGGATAACTTATCCACCTTTAGCTCGCAATTGATTCCAAGTTCTGTTAAGTAAACAAATAAAAAGGCTAATACTTAGGCTTAGCAGTTAGGTTACCAGTTAAGGCTATTCCAAGATAAACAGAACGTAGAGTCTTGTTCCCTGCAGATACTTGAAGCTCACTATGCTGTTGACTGAAAGGTTATCTGAGAGCCTTGGCCAAGAAAAGACAAGTACCATCAGTAAATGCTGTTTTCCAAGGGAGTTTCCAATGACTGTGCTACCAGAGCATCTGGGGAGTATGAATATGCAGAGGCATATGACTTTGATTATTTAACTGGCTTTAGTTTCATGAGACAAAGCTACTATGAAAGAGCAAATATCTGCCTGAAGACTAGTGACTATTTTCAAAATCAGACTAGTACATGTAGTCAACAGAAAAATAAAACGTACATACTTGTGTAAGAGGTGTTGCAGTACCTTAAGTAAATTATATGTATTTTGAACCTTTTTCTTCTTTTTTTACACAGAAAAATTAGAAAATTTATTTAAAAAGTAAATGCACTTTGAATTTGCTGGCTTTTCACACTTTATGCTATATCTTTTACTACGCTTATATGTTTTCATAGGTCTCAGTTTTTCAATAGAGGTTTGTTTCATTTGTCAGGTGGCATGTGGAGGATTTTCCTTTTCTTCTTTTGTGCGGTCTTCGTATTTTTTGTTCTTACAACTACAAAAGTCCACGGTGGCAAGACAGTAACGTCTACTGCTTTCTTTCTGTTACCCTTGCCAATATTGCAGAAGTCAGGTTTGCAAGGTGATGAAACTCAAAACCAAACCACTGGGTCCTTGAGCTCACATTAGCTGTTTGATTGACCGCAGTGGCAAAGGGGAGGGACGCCAAGGTTTCTTTCCAGACTCTTTTTTTTTAATTGAGACTTATTCACATTCTTGAATGAAGTGTTACTGGAGTGCACTAGCGACGTTGACATCATTGCAATAGCAAGAAAACCGAATCAAACAGTCAAATCCCTGTCTTTGTGTAAATTTTTATTTGTACTGTACCAGTAATAGGGGGGAAAAAATAAGACAAAATAATAACTGGTAATTAGATGGTTTTCCACAGGTGTTTATCTTGACTGCCAGCTCTCTTCCTACAACATATTTGATATGTTGCAGATTTAATGAAAACCTGGACATTTTGATAAACTGTGCACCTTTGTTGTTTTTCCAGACACATGAACATTTGAATTACTTTATTTACATGTAATTCTGCATGTTAACTCCTGGTTGCATGCTGATTTACAGTAAATAAAGGTAATAGGGGTCACTGAGTTGTGTTTTATACATCACAGTGGTACTGTTCTTGCATGGTTTTTATCTTGCATGACAATGGAATATGTTTGTATAAGTCTATGTATAACATGTCTTGTGGTTTATGCATGCTGCACTAATCTCTGTGTTAAATCTGTCCCCTCTTTATTCAGAGCATGCTGTCTAGGTCCTTTAATTCCAATTATGCTGCAGTTAGCAGCTTTCACTATGGCAGCTCTAGGGATCTGCATGGCAGCCAGGGTAGTGTTGCCTTGAGTGTTGCAGACGGAAGAGGTTCTGGTGTGCACATTGTTCGAGTGAGTACCTACAGGAGGCTATTGCAATATGTAGAGGGGGAAAGAATAAACTGTGAGAGGTGTCCTTATATTGATAGTTGTCCTTTTACATATGGACAATGCTTTCAATAAAAAGAATACAATTTATGTTTTGGAATTTTTTAATGGGCATTAAATCTAATAGTTTGCCTCTACTTCATATGCCTTAAACTTTTTGCAAGGCTTTTCAGTTTAATGTCATGACATTGAGATTTCTAATTGGCTTTTATTGATGGTCGAACATATGTAAAACTAACTGGTTTCATTGTCCGTGTGTGAACAAGAGATTAATTTAACCTAGATTGATAAAGGTTTGAACAAAATCTAATTATGCTTTTTCCTGCCCCAAACAAATTCTGATGGTGTAAACTGTTCCGTAAGATACTTCAGGCATTCAAGAAAATTAATATTTTAATTTGTAAGAAAACACGAGGAAATGACTCCTTAACTCTGAACATCCTGATTGACGTTATCGTATCCATAGTGAGCAGGATAAAGTCAAGAGAAGACTTTTAACCATAAGAATTCTTGAGTAGGCAGTCCTTATTTTTTTACTTATCAATTTATTGGTCATCAAAGACACCTCTGCAGCTGCTAGTTTTTCTAAGTATCCATCAATATTTTACGGATGTGGTGTCTTTGCTAGTAAGATTTTTTACATAAACAATATACTAATTAATCAAAGAAGATGAAGAACAATAAAGGCCTTGAAATGTTTTATTCTGGGCTTATAATGAGAATTTTTTCATTTGAATTACGTGAAGATAGTATTATTTATTGCTCCCTTCTGTTTAAAGCATCCCCAGGCTTCCACTTCAGGAGACCAGTGCCAGGATGAAGTGTTCATTTCAGGACAGCAGAATTACTCAACTGCCACACTGAGTCTTAAAGATGTTCCTCCAGACAGCATGAAGAAAATAGCTGTGCAGGTAATAATCTGCATGACACCATGGATAGGAAATATTTATTATTATTTGTAAGGATTTTTTTTTTTATTATTTATAGAAATATCTGCTGTGATAGTAGTATGAACTGGGGTTTCTTGGAAATGTAATACCCAGGTGTTGAAGGTGGTATAAATGAAACGGCATCCTCTTTTTGGAAGAAAAATTAGTTACTATACGAAGGGGGATAGTTCTCTTTTTCCTTCAGCAGGGCCTTTGAATGAAGAAATTTGAAGAATAAGATGTAATTGCAAGTCAAAATTGGAATACGGCAGATGATTTCAGGAAAGCAATCTGAAGCTGATTAAACTTTTTAAAGAACTAATCTGAAATCTGTTGCGATGATAAAACAGAATTTTTAGGAGGCATTCTGTATTCATCTCTAAGGACCATCTATACAGACAGGACTTAGTATAATGAAAATAAATGGATGTTAGTAAATCATTATGATGCAGAAAATTATTTTATAACTTCAGTAATTTCAGTTACATTTTTACAGACATTGGGTACTGGGAATTTGCATAGCTGTTGATACATATTACCTGTGTAAACTCTACCTCTGGAAGTGCAGCAAAACGTTTTCTGTCATGCTTTAGGCTTTCAGAAAAGGCAGTAGAAAACTGTGTAAATTGAATACCTCTGATCCATAAATAAACTAAA
This sequence comes from Pampusana beccarii, assembly GCA_013399365.1. Lineage (NCBI taxonomy): Eukaryota > Metazoa > Chordata > Aves > Columbiformes > Columbidae > Pampusana > Pampusana beccarii. Next base: position 60,167 of record VWYH01005551.1, on the reverse strand, counting down.
AAATGTATATATACATACATTACTGTTTCTCAGAATCACTTTGACATAAAACACTCAACAGAATACATTTTGGTATGTGTCCATTCACATAGCACGGATTTGCACTTTTGAGAGAGTATTTTGATATCTTCTTATGCTGTAACTAATTGCTTAATGTGGCAGGCAGGAAAAAATCTATAACTCAAGACTGTAGCATTTTTGGAATGTGGGGGTCTTATGGATGGATGAGTGACCACTTAGGTTGGGTAAGAGCACAAGGCATATGGATGAGGAGGGAAAACGCTGCCCATCTCAACACAGAGCTGAAGAGCTGAGCAGTAACTCTGAGGCTTCGCTAAGAAATGTTGTCATGTCCAGCATCATTACTAGTGACACGGTTTGAACACACGGTATGTCTTCACAGTTGTGTACCTTACTGCAGTTTGTCATCATCAAATCAGTGACAGAAGTGTTAACAGAAGAGTAACATTTATTGGAAATATCATTACAGTTTTGATATTAAAATCTTGAGCTTGTTTGTGAGTTTGCTCCAAAGGTTGTCTTGTGAAGCACTCACCAAAAGATGCTTAGAGAACTATAATTTCTGCCTGCTAGCTGTGTGCAGTTTTTATTTTTTGTATTATGTGCTGGGAATTGTTACCAAATCTCTGAATTTTATGCAATAAAAGTGTAAACTCTAATGATATCAACCAAGTGTCAATAGTGCCAGCTGCACTGTTAGAAAATAATGGTTGGCATAACTCAGTGAAACAAGTTCTAAAAGCAAAGACTATCTAATCTGTTCTAGTAGAATAGCACTCTGAGTTTTTACTTTTCAGATTTGTCCTCAGGAGGTCAGAGCTGATGACTATAAAGAAAATTGAGTGTAATTGTACATGATCCAGAAGTGTATTTTTAGTAATGTTCCTAAAATTAAAAGCAGTCAAGTATAAGAAATATTTAAATAATACAGGAGGAATTGAGGATTGCTGTTTATGAAATGTATGACATAGTATTTATGTTTTATTCAGATACCTTTGACAAATGGACAAATGTGCCAGCCTCAGAGATCTCAGGCAAACTACAGCCAAGTCCATCATCTCCCTCCTCAATCATCAGTAGCAAGACATCCATCTAGAGAGCAATTAATTGATTATCTGATGCTGAAAGTTGCCCACCAGCCTCCCTATACCCAGTCCCAATGTTCTCCCAGACAAAGCCATGAGTTGGCAAAGCAAGAGGTAAGAATAAAATCTTACTTGACAATTTGACATCTGTCTGTTAGTGGCAGTGAATTGTTAGATTGGTTTTGTTTATTTACCATTTCTCTGCAGATGGTGACAGAAATCGTATAGGAATTTGTCTCCAGCAGAACAAAGTGTTATCACAATGGAATTCTACTACTGAAATCACACATTCCTTCTAGTTTTGAGTTCTTTTTATGTGAACATTTTAAGAGAAATGTGCTAGATTTTTAACAGGATGTACCAGAAACTTAAGCTTGCATCATTTTACTGAGCTAGAAGTTTATTTTTCCAGTACATTTATTGATCACTAACTCAGTATTTATCTACTAAATGAAAAAAATACCAAGTATTGGTACAACTTAGAGTGCTTTGCATCTATTAATTGCTTCCCAGAGTGGTTCAAAAACCTGCAAATGTGTAGAAAAGCGCATCTGTAAAAAAAGTGTGAGCCTCCGATGCATGTCTGAAAATTATCACTTTTATTTATGTTAGGCAGAGGTGGGTAAGAAATTCTTCTACAATTTAATGGCTCTTTCATTGTGGCAATCTTCCTTCCGCCCTTGGACACAGGACATTTCTTCTGTATTGTTTTGGGTTTTTTGAGAAAATACTGAGAACTATGTTTTCTTCTGTGCTAGAATGAGGATGTCCAATTCTTGTGTAAATGTTCACTTCTCTGTCACGGTTCAACCCCAGCCAACAACTAAGCATGATGCAGCTGTTCGGTTGCTTCTCTCTGGTGGGACGGGGGAAAGAATTGGGATGGTAAAAAGTGAGAAAACTCATGGGTTGAGATAAAGTTAATGAGGCAAAGCAAAAGCTGCCCACAAGCAGAGCAAAACGAGGGATTCATTCGCACTTCTCATGGGCAGGCAGAAGTTCAGCCATCTCCAGGACAGCAGGGCTTTATCCAACATAATGGTGACTTGGGATGACAAACGCCATCGCTCTGAACGTGTCCCCCAGTCCTTTCTTCTTCCCCCAGTTTATGTTGCTGAGCACAATGCCATATGGTGTGGAATATCCCTGTGGTCAGTTGGGGTCAGCTGGCCCACCTGTGTCCACTCCCAACCTCTTGTGCTCTCCCTGCCTTCCTCCTTATGGGGTGGTGTGAGAAGCTAAAAAGTCCTTTACTGCTGAGCAACAAGTAAAACATCAGTGTGTTACCAACATTGTTCTCGTACTAAATCCAAAACACAGCACTATACCAGCTACTAGGATGAAAATGAACTCTATCCCAGCCAAAACCAGGACAGCTATCTAGAACTTAAAGTGAAAGTAGGAATGGGGTTTGATTTTCAAAATTCAGCTAGAGGTAGTAAAGAAGTAGGAGGAATATGTTCTTTCATAGGAACACGTATATCTGCTGGGGGCATTAAATTCTTTTACATAGTATCAAAATGCCTCTGAATTTAAAGCCCATGTGAACTCTGATTATAATGATACTGATATTGGAGTGAAACTTATGTACAGTGATACATGATATATTGGAATCTTGTTCTGAATTAATATTATGAACTGTGATAAATGCCTTTTTGAGTTTTTTCTTTTTAAAGCTTTTGTTTACCTGAATTCTTTAGTAATAATTTCATTAACTTTGAATGTGGATTTTCAGTTAGTTCATCTAACTTTGGTTGTAACTACTTAGATTCGAGTGAGAATTGACAAGGATCCAGAACTTGGATTTAGTATATCAGGAGGAGTTGGTGGTAGAGGAAATCCATTCAGACCTGAAGATGATGTGAGTATTTTATACTAATGCATCTTAAAATCATTCTGATTAGTAATGTCTGTAGTGTTTAGCAAAGCGGGGAGGGGTGGGAATATATATATATATATACACACATATATATATATAAAAATGGAGAGAGAGGTTTCCCAAACCACTAAATTCCTGGGCTGGTGGGGAGAAAACTGGGGACAAATGACATGAAAAATCAAGGTCGTGAGTGACCACAGGGGTCACAGGACAACACAGAGGATTATTCTAGCTGAGTAGTTCTTGCATAGTTCCAGATATCAGTCAACAAATTTAAGTTAGTGAATTATGGAATTTACAGTTAGGAAGCCTCTTAAAAAGAGAACATTATTTAGTCTACAGCCTTATTTCTGGTGGCTGGTAATTCATCTTGACATATACATCTGCCAGATTAAACAAAGGCAGATCAGAATTTCCCCTTCAATACTCCTTTAAAGGCAATTCTCCTGGATTTAACATCCGGAAAGGAAGGCAGTCACAAAAGCCAGTAGACCTGCGGAATAATATTTCATTCTCTTCTATTTACGATCGAAAACGGAAAAAAATATTTTGAATTACATCTGCTTCATGCTGCCCTACTATATATGAAACAAGTTGTCAAAAATGTTTTCCACTTTGTTTTTCAAGGGTATATTTGTAACCAGAGTGCAACCAGAAGGACCAGCATCTAAGTTGTTGCAGCCTGGAGATAAAATAATTCAGGTACTTTGGTCATCTAATTAACTAATCTATGTAATATACCAGTTCATTTTCAGTTTGTACCTTTTCTAAGAGCAGGATGTTTAATTTTTAGGTAGATTACCAGTATCTTTTCTGGAAGCATTCTCATATTCTGAGATGATGCTTTTAATTTTCTTCCACCTAACACTAGGATAGGTGATACAGGCTAGAGCACTGATCAGTTGGTTCATTAATTATTCACTACATTACTGGTTTGAGAATGTTGATAGAGTTGATTCTGCTGCATTTCAGTTTTCTAAAAATAAACAAATGCAACAAAAAATCCACTAGTGTCTCAGTTAAACCACAACATCCTGTGAACAGTTTTCTCAAACAAAGCCAAACAGAAAACACAGCATAATCCTTCCGAAGAAAGATAAAACCAAAAGGCACACAAGAAAACTAAACTGAGATCAAGTTTTCCACTCTGTCTTGTTGCCACTTAGACAACTTCTGCAGTTTTTGACTGAATATAATCTCTCTCAAAATGACTTTGCTGTGCTTGATTTTGCAATGTTCTCTGTAAAACATGCATTGGGCATGCATGCTATAATGCATGTCTAATACATATGTCTAATAAAAATATTCTACATGACCAGTGACCACGTGAGTCTTAAGATACTGTTTCACATTAGGTTAGGGCTAGGGTGTTCTGTTCAGAACAGTCTACATGTAAATCTTTCTCTGCAACCCTAGACAGACTTAAAAACCGCTGCCTTTACAACAAGGGATTCAGCTGGTAGCAGAAGTAGGTGTTCAGCAATGAGATCAGGAACTGCAAGCCCAAAATGGCACAGCGAAGGTGCAGAGTACATGACCAGTTGTCTCTCTCGTCACATAAGGGGCTGTGACTCAAGGAGAAAAGTGAGATGCACAGCTGGAAGCACTAACAGTTTAAACTGCTCGAGTTTGTCATCCTGCAAGATTTTACCACCCATACCGAACATGAATTTGCAGTAGTACACACTGTGTTGAACCACAACCATGTTTTCCCTGCCTTTTGTAGGCCACTTAGGCCTGCCAGTGTTTGCCAAGCTTGACCTGTCCCAAGAATGACAACGTTGCTTGAAACCATAGAAAGATTAAAGCTGGGGCTGACCTCGGGAGATCTCACACCCTAAAATGGCTCCTAATGCCATTAAGGTTTTTTGCTAAAGGCTTCAATAGCTTTAATTTATCCCAAGTGCCATTTCTAGCATTCTAATATTTAAATTGAGATATACCATTTGTACTGCATTTGCTTTTTTTGGTGTGGCTATATTAAGGCTGATGAATTAGATGTCTGGTGTTAATGATATAAAGTTCCGTTTCTCTTTTGGTTTCTTTCAATACCTTTGGGGCAAAATTCTTCTGAGGCAAACACAGTGGTTTAATTTCTTGTGGCATACAGGTACATGTTCAACTCACATCAACAATATAATCTGCAAATCTGCAGTGTTCTATTGTCTGCATTCATATAGAATTTGGTTATTTTAAACCTCGAAACTTAAATAAACTAACAGGAGATATATGTTTCACTAACATGCCATATGAGACACTCATTTTCACTTTTAAATAATTCTTTTTAGGCTAATGGATACAGCTTCATCAATATTGATCATGGACAAGCAGTATCTTTGCTAAAGACTTTTCAGAATGCAGTGGAACTCATCATTGTGCGAGAAGTTTCTTCATAAATACTGTGGATTGTGGGGATAAGACAACCGGATTCATTGAAGGACTTACAGGAAACTGAATATTTTGCCTATTTTTATACATGAAAGGAACTTGAAAAGAATTATGATCAAAATTTGTACAGGAAATACTGAACTTGTGGTTAAAGGGGAAAAAAACCACTGTATAGAACATACAGGAAATCATTTTGGAAATGCATATGGTGAATAAACTTGGTTTTAAGCATTATAGTAATCTATGGATCACTCCTCCAAGAACAAACCTGTGTTGCTTTTTTGTAAAGATGGTAGGTTTATTTTTGGATAATTCATACACATTACTAAACTTTGTGCAAGGCTTTGCAAAGCCTCGGTTGTAGCCAATGGACAGATGGCAGGGCTGTCTGTCCTGTAGCTGTTTATTGCCTTTATTTTTATTCACCAGATATTAATGTGTTATGCTGAAGCCACTTCTGTACATACAGAATGGGGATATAAAAAGTTGGCTTTGCTATGTGCACGATGTATAGGTGAATGGCTAGATAGAAGGTGGTGCTGGTAGGACAGAATAAAGGTCAGGTGAAACAACTGTTTGCAATCTAAATCTGGAATTGGGAAAGAAGAAAAGGTGTTTTCTGGAGTGTACGTCTACCAATAGAAAATGCAATAAAAGCTTATGGTGTTTTTAAAGAAAACTGTAACTACAAATTTGTGTTATTCTGTAGGATTTGTTCTTAGTGTAGTCATTGAATATTCATTTGCCACATGTGATTCATGTTTAGTTGGGTTTTCTTGCTTTTCTTTTTCAGCTGTACTGTGGAAATGTGCCCAGAGGTTTTTCTCTGTCGTGAAAATTCCCAATTTTGTGCAAATGGTGATACTTTTATCTTTATAAAAAGTATTCCATTTTAACCTTGTAGATTTTAAAAATGAAACTGAAATGGCCAGTTTTTAACATTGTTGCCTGTAACACACATTTAAACACACACAAAGTAAACAGTGTACGAAAGGTTATAAAAGACATCTCAATCTTGTTTGGCCTCTGCATTCCTTGTCAATCAAAAAGGAAACCATACGTATGGAGCTAGGTAACCAAAGCAAGTTTGTGAAACTTCGAACAGTGATGGAGAATTGCTGTGGTGAGATGGAGAGCAAGGGGAGGGTGTGCTTGCAACCCACCAGTTCGCAGTGATGTTTCTTAAAGGGCTGTTCCTACAGGTAACATTAAATGTGAACTAGACACTTCAGAGTCATTAAAGGGTTTCTAACTATATTAATGTAATAGTGATTTACCACAGGCTGCCTTTGTTCCTTATTACTGTATAAAATACTCAATTATGCTTCTATTAATTTTGTTTACCAGAAACATTAACTTTATTTTTCTCTTTCTCCTTTGTAATTTAATAGACACTGCATAATCTGCAGTGATAATTAATAAATGGTTGTTATGGACCAGGGAAAAGTGCCATAGAAGACCAATAACTGTTTTTAATTAGGGCTAAAGATTAGCCTCTCATTGGAGCAATATTCAGTTATTGCAGTTCATTTTTAATTGCATATAAGTTGGTGGTTTGAGACACATATAAGTTGCTTTTTTCAACCCATGTATACAAAACTAAATGCTTTTAATAAAGCTAGCAAAAACACCAGCTTCCTTTAGTTTTGGGACAATGAGCTGGAAGAGAGAGGAATTATACACAGCTAGTGGTAATAAACAGACAGTACTTTTAAAATAAGTGAACTCCAATATTATTGCACTTCTTTCAAAGATGTTAACTATTGCTTATTGTACTGTGTATATTTCTAATAATTTTAATTGAAACCCTTTAACAACTCTTTGTATATTTTAATTCTTTTTAGTTGATTTCAGTAATATTTACATAGAAAATGATTTTTTTGATATATTAGCAGAAATGTCTTGTATTTTGATAAAATTCACTTATTTTCTGTGTGCTGTTAATCTTCAAAGGAAAGACTGAGAAACATAGCTATATAATGGCAGGCTTCAGTGTTCCTCTTCTAAGATGTGTTTTGTTGTTCTTTATTTTCTATTTTTTTATTGAAAATGCAAAATGTTCACATCACATGTTCATTTCTTTTAATCATGTTATTTTTGTCACACACTGCCTTTTAAAGGGGATGCATACAGACAAGTCCTAAATTACCTTGGTCTTCTACATAACCTGCATCTTTGGGAAGGGAAAAGTCCAAAAAGCAGAACTGATTCTTTACTGATCTTGGACTGACTCTGTATACATTTTGCAGTACATTTAAATGTATCTACCAAGGAATTATGCTGTATTGTGTTTTGCTTTAATGGTAACAAAAGTTTCAAATGTTGTCGTGTCACTTCATTTTCAGATTCATGTATCACAGGAAAATTCTACCAAAAACTGTTTGGCTGTGATAGAAGTGTAGAAGTAGAGATTTATAGCAAGGAGTTTAGTACTTCTTGTGGAAATACTTGGCCAAAGCTTGTCTTCATTAAATTAGTAAAGTAACCATCTAATAAAACATGGATTATGCTGATTTTACTCAGTAAATGTTGGAGTTTTCAGTGGATTTAAACGTGTTTGTTCCTTCAGTGTCTGTGTGTAAAGGTAAACACATGTCAAACTAGATGATTTTGCTGAGTGGGAGAAATGTCTCCAGAACTAGTCTAGCCAGGATTCAGCAGGAGGAGAGACAATATCAACACTTTTCATTTTGAATGCATCTTAAGCTACATTTTTGAATAGAATAAAATCCATCAGCAGCCTAAACTACTCACCATGGCAATGAGTTGATACAAACTCTGTTAATTCTTTCTATTCTTAATAGTTCATTAAAGAATCAGTTCAACTGATGTAATGAAAAGATGAAGTCTCCCACATATTTATTATGTAAATATTTTTTAGTTTCTTTTTTGGACTGGAGTTAAAAAAAAGTGTATATACTTGAAAGCATTCTGTGAACACAAACATAGCAATAAACAACACACAGAGTCAAACCTTTACAATTATTTTGGTCTTGTTTAGAAATATTCCCTTGTCAACAGCTATGAAATGTTTTTATTGATCAGCATTTATTCAACATTCCAAATTTTTGTACATAATTAGACTGTTTCTGAGGTAACACATGGGGGATAGATAATAAACTAATGCTCTTTAAAGCTGTGTGTAATTGACTTATTTAACATGTAGGAAATTTTATATAACACCATCTTCTGTAGTTTCTGTAGACCTTAGTACACTATCAATATACATTAGTAAAGTCTTACTTGTGTTCCTGGCTCTGTGCATCTCAGTGCCCAGCAGACTGCTCTAGGTCATTTCATTGCAAAACTGAGTTATTCACAATAAATACTTCTGTGAATAACCCAGTCTTGCAATTAAATCAGCTTGGGCAGCTAGTGGCTTCTCTCCTGAAGACATGAGTGGTTGTTACCTGATGCAAACTAAGTAGTTTCAATAGCGGAGAGACGTGACAAAGTCAAGGAGCAGAGTTAAATTAAGAGTGTCTGGAGGGTGCTCTGGTGAGAGGTACAAGGGTTATGTGTTAAAGTGAAGAGCTAGGCTCAGAATTTCACAGCAGAGGTAAATGCAGGATTAAACCCAGTTTTCTTGGAAAACACCTGACAATGTAGTAACACAAACTTAAGGAGTTTTTCCTTGTATATGTGGATCTGGTATATCAACGTCAGTACTTGACTTCCCACTTCCTCTACACATAAAACTGATTCCAGGTATAACTAACGGCTTCCTCCAGGTGGTCTGGTGTGGCTCAGGGTCAGTCTGTCCAGATGCTTTGCTTGAAAGCACCCTCAGCTCTTCCTCAGCTTTTGGGGTGGTGAACCTCAGGTGGAACAGAAGCCTTACACGTGGTGCTGGAAAACACCTGCTTCTGGCCATTGCCTCCCACTGATATTTTACCTGTGGCTGTGCTGGTGACAGGCTGCCCAGGTCTTTGCTGCGGTGGGGGTCTGCGACTGCCGTGGGGTCTCTGCGGAGCTCCTGTCTCCCATGCTGCACAGGCAGCTGACTTCGACACCTCTGTTCAGCAGCGCAGCTCTCCAACAGCAGTGCACCTCCTGCAGGAAAGGTCCAGGGGAGGCCCCAGGTCCGCCCACCGAGCTCAGACACAGGCCTGTCCGCAGCACCAGCCAAACGTGTGGGAGCATCACCTCCTGAAGCAGGGGCAGTGGCAGCAAAGGCTCCAGCCACCCTGTGCCCAGAGCTGCTGGCCACGCTTGCTGGAAGCTGCCAGAGCTTCCCCAGGGCCACAGCCCTGTGGCTTCCCCTGCCTTGTGTGTGGCGGCAGTGGGTACCCCCAGTTCCTCAGGGTTACCAGGAGCTTCCCTCTTCTAGCACTACAAGGCTTGTTTCAAGAAAAAGAAGCAACTATTTGGCCTAAAGGAAGAGAAAACATGAAATAAGCATTACCACCTACGTATTTGAGACTACATCAGAAATACTCTGCACAGGATTTTGTGCATTTCAGAAGTAGGTTACAATTACTGCACTTAAGGGAAAAATCTATTACGTAGGTATGGATGAACATTACTGAGCTGTGAAAGATTCAATTAACATGTACCTTGTAATGGCCAAGTGAGGAGACTTTCAGCCAGTCGCATTTACATGAATACCCGATGAAAAGTTTTTGAGATCTAATAAGAAGGTGCAAGAGAACAAGTACAATGTGGCTGAGCTGGCAAGGGTCCCAAGATGCTGAGAACAGTTACTCCTGAAAAGTCATATTGCTGCAATGACAGCTTTTCTGCATGGCTTAAACTTTTGAGCACCAGGAATTAAATATCTGATTACAATATCCCGCAACATCTATTTGCCAGCTGCACAACACAAAGGGGAATACGGATCTGCACTGCATACATTTCATGAAGGATCACTGGACATTGCAAATTGCTGAACTATTTATGCTTCAGTGTTGTCCAAATTAATCAAAAAACTGTGACAGAATATTCACTCTTGTTTGCCAGACATGTGAAAATACCAATTTGGACAAACTTCTCAAGGACTCTCTCTTAATAGAGTAACTGGTGGCAGAAGAAGCAGATGCTCTACAGAGAAATTCTCATTCAATTGCTAATGTTGATGATTTGTGAAGGAAACTTCGAAGGGAAAAAAAAACACAGAAGTTGACAAAAAGGGGGAAAAGCTTTCTACTGAATTACAAGTATGCACTGGAAAAATACATGATTTGAAAGTACTATGCAAAGTCTCATCATAACATTTTAGCATATTTGATTTTTGTCTGCAACAACTGCCATACACAACAGAATAATCAACAACTGGTTTTGAATATGGAGAAGGTATTTTTGCTGAGAATGTTTCGCCGGAAGTACTTCAGTTGAAAGCCCCTCTACTGAGCAAGTGAGGTTTTCTAATAAATATTGAAATAGATATTAACATCTGGTTAGCTGACATAATACTAAGTCCTGGGAACAATGAATTAATCATGTAGAATTGTCTCATTTGCTAACAGTAATGAAAATGACTGATGAAGTTGGAGTTGATGCATGCAGCGGTTAGAAACTATGCTGAAAAGCCTCCAAACAAATACAACCTCCAAACAATTTTTTCTGCTGCATTTTAATTTAAAAAGCTATGAAAATACATTTGGTGAATGGAATAATGGGACCGACTCTGCAGTAGGTGACGTCTGGTGGTTTTTTAATTGCAGATTGTAATTATTCTATTATAGCATTAATCACGATATGCCTATATTTTAAGACATCTTAAGATATCAAAAAGAATTTTCAACATTAGCACTTAACTGAACTGAATTCATGTCACAATGGTGACTGTTTTATACCACTTCCAAATCAAATTTATAAATAAAATGTGAATGTTTATTTGCACTGAGTTATACTCTGGTATATTTTCAAACTTCACAATTATAAAGCTGAGTACACGAGGGAAGAGCAGTGGATGTTGTCTACTTTGACTTCATCAAGGCTTTCGACACCATCTCTCACAACATCCTCATAGGCAAGCTCAGGAAGTGCAGGGTGAGATGGATCATGAACTGGCTGGATGGCAGAGCTCAGAGGGCTGTGATCAACGGTGCAGCGTCTGGTTGGAGGCCTGTAGCTATTTTTGTTCCCTGGGGGTCAGTACTGGGTCCAGTCCTGTTCAACCTGTGCATCAGTGACCTGGATGAAGAGACTGAGCGCACCCTCAGCAAGTTTGCTGATGAACCAAGCTGGGAGGAAGGGTTGACACACCAGAAGTCTGTGCTGCCATTCAGCGAGACCTGGACAGGCTGGAGGGCTGGGCAGAGAAGAACCTGATGAAGTTCAACAAGGGCAAGTGTAGGGTCCTGCACCTGGGGAGGAATAACCCCAGGCNAGGGGCCTGGAGCATCTTTCTGATGAGGAGAGACTGAGAGAGCTGGGTCTGTTCAGCCTGGAGAAGAGAAGGCTGAGAGGGGATCAAATATCTCAAGGGTGGATGTCAAGAAGATGGGACCAGATTCTTTTCAGTGGTGCCCAATGATACGATGAGGAGCAAGGGCATAGACTGAAACACAGGAGGTTCCATCTGAATATGAGGAGAAACTTCTTCACTTTGAGGGTGCCAGAGCCCTGAACAGGCTGCCCAGAGAGGTTGTGGAGTCTCCTTCTGTGGAGACATTCAAAACATTCCTGGACACATTCCTGTGCAATCTGCTCTGGGTGAACCTGCTTTATCAGGTGGGTTGGACTGGGTGATCTCCAGAGGTCCTTTCAAACCCCAACCATTCTGTGATTCTGATCCTTTTTATTGTCAGTAGAAGCCTATATTCTGATTTCTGATGCCATGAACAAGGCTGCGAACTAGAAGTACTGGCAAAGGGTGACTGTGCCCAGACTGCCTCGTTATGAAGCAGAACAAACATGATTAGATTTTTAAGTGGGCAAGTTACTGTTATTCACATTTTTTGCTGTGTCTTTTTGCTGTTTTTTGCTGAATTTGGTCGACTGACATAAGCAAAACTGGTATTATTTTTCCAAATTAAGGCAAAAGAATTATTCTGTGAAATTCAGCATGCGAGAGCAAATCAAAGTAGCCACTTCAGCTGCAACAATACCTGCGTTATCATCCTTCTAAACAATATCCCCAAACTGAAAACTCACTACTGTTGTTATTTTTTAAGTTCCAGATGATATTATCCAGCTGAAGATGATATTCTATGAACTCCAGTTTATCAAGCCAACATGCAGGATAACAGTAATTTAACTATTACACAAAACCCCAAATTATATATCTAATAGGTAGATGGGAACTGTGTTTGAGCCCCAGAGTCAGACACTACAATAGAAAGGCCCATTTCTGCATTTTCTCCATGGTATGTGAAGTGTTTGGCTTTAGAGGAATGGATTTTTTGTGTCCTAAATGTATTTAAACTTCTTGCCCTGCTCATACAAATTCTGTCTGGAAAGCAGAGGAAGTTTTTCCTAGTGATTTCCAGAATTTTCTATCCAACTCCTTTGAACTATCTTGTTCAGATAGGTATTCTGGAGATTTAAAACCATGTTCCCTTTACATACACCTACATGCTGTGACTCACAGCGGGATGAATCTCACAGCAAAGGAAAAAGAGGCTTTTTTTCTTCAGAAATAGCAGGGACCTACCTGAACACGTTCAATAGCATGTGCTGCCAGAAAAATAGCAAGTAGCAGATCTCTCAGCACACACTCAACTAAATTTTAAAAAGAAAAAAAAGAAAGCTGAATTTTAACATTTTCTTTTATTTTTCCTACACATACATATTCACACATAATGATTTTAAAGGTATATCATAAAACTTAATATAAACCTAGAAAATGGATATGTAGAATTTCATACACCTTAGAAGACGGTGTTCCAAAAACCCCCTCTGAAGAAGAAATGCTTCTGTAATCCAAGAAGTGTTGTCTGGAAAACAGATACTACGTTTCATAAGTGACCAAAGAAACGCTGCCCTAAAATGAAAATGGATGCAGAATCTGTTCTCAGATCTCTCCCTTACCTGCTTTGGTCCATTTTCCCAGTCTGTAAATGGTGGCAATAATCTTCCTTTGTTAAGATGGGCTTGGAGACTCAGAGATAAAAATACTACCTAGATAGCACTGGGTGGCAATTAAGTCCTCATCTTTTTTCAGAGTAAGTTTAAAAAGAATTGAAAGTTGATAAAAACTACGCCATATTTGATTCAAACAATTTTATTGGGAGAAGGAGAACTTCATTATAAAATACACTCATACAGCTGTTAACACAAGCCTTATAACTGGCACTGCTATGCTAAATACAACAATCTGAATTTTTGTTTGCCACAGACCAGATGAAAAGCAGATGCAGAAATCTCAGTGGTTTCAGTTTACCAATAGTAGTTTATATAGATGACTGTCATCCAGAGGCAGGAAGTTTGAAAAGGTTCCAGCTGGTTACATTGACTATGTAGAGTCCAGATGGATTAATCTCAATATAGGTAGGACTTTAAGATTTCTGGATTCAGCTTCACCTGGGAAAAACACTACTAATCGAGAAATTTTATGCCAGAAAAAACTTTTTTTTTCTGGGTGCAAATATAAAATGGATCTTACACTTTGTGAAAAACAGTTTTTGTTAAATGCGTTTTACATAATTTTTGATATTACAGATGTGGTGGATTAGGGTTTACTTCACAGAATTAAGAGTGTGGCTTTTGTAAGATGTTTTCATCTACTACACAACAGCCTTATAAAAAAAAGAAAAAAGAAAATCATACTAAGGCACATACAAAAAAGGGAGCAGCTACCTGATAAACCTGGATGGTGTAGCAATGGAAAGGAGGTGAAAGCAATTTCTAGCATTTGGGAAGAACTCTGGGTTTGCTGGAGCTTTGAATGAAGTCTATTGTCTGTGAAACACTAGAAAGTTAACATTTATTTTCCCATTTGTCTGTGTGTATTTGAAAGCTAGTTCAAGTTAACCTAAGGTGTGAATATGTATTGCATTAGATATTTAAAAAATCCTGCTTCCACATGCAGTTTTATTCCGAAATATGTGCTGAAATAACTGTAGATGGAGGCATAACACATACCCTTGTTTTCAGATTTCATGTTAAGTGCCTACTCCGATGAGAAACAGTTTGTACTATCAGAACTGACGGTTTGGGCTCGTGCAGAACTTGGCAAGCTTCTCTGCATTAATTCACACATTGACTAAAATTCCTGACTGATTATGAGAGGCAGAAAAATATCCTGACCTGGACGATGCGTCTGAGCAAAAACTAAGAAAATAAGAATATTATAAGCAGTGAATCTGAACAGTATACTGCGAGCAGTAGGAGGACCTGGCATTTTAGGATTATGTCTCTTGATTAGAGAACAAATATTTGTGTTGTAAAAGACACATTTGTTTCCTCTGCTCTTCATAGCCCATCTACGTAAAACACTGGAATTTTGATTGCACAGTAAGGCAAACAGTGAAAAGTTACTGTGTATGGAAAAAACTTACAGAGCAAAAGCTACACAAATATAGTGGCTTTTTGTGGCATTCTAATAGTGGTTGTGAAAGAACATTCAGAAGAAAAACGACATTTTAATTTGGATCTCTTCACTAGATAGATATATGTCTATTTTAATCACTCACCTATGTAAAGATTAAGTTAAGCATATAAATTCACTATCTTAAATAAATAAGAAGTAGTACACTGAACACAACTTGCACACTTTCATGAGACACAAAGGTGCTAGCTAGCGTTAAATGATGGCAATATTTTAAACATTTGTACCATGAGCGCAAAATTTTCTTAAAGTCTCCAAAGACGCCCAAAGTTCCCTAAATTCAAACACCCTTATACAGTGATTATTTTAATGTTTCAACTTTTTTTTTTCCCTAAAGACTGCTATGTTTTTTGAGTTCAGTGCATAATCGCAGAATTATGAAAGCCTGACTAAAACAAAACAAACCAACACACAAAATCAAAACCAAACAAAAAACACAAACAAAAACCCAACCAACCAACCAAAACTGCCACCCCGAAGAAAGAGTGTGTTGTTTAGCATCCTGCAAATGTATTAATGTGAGTTGATATGTAAACAGCCTACACTGGAGCATCTAGTCATTTGACAACCGAACTCAGCCGAGAAATGCCCACGGAAAGGAGTATCAGCCATATGGCCATCCTACCACCACATGGACAGTTCTTCCCCAAACAATGTACCTATCAGTCTTTCTTCTTTGTTTAATAAAGTGTTGAGTAAGTCAGGTGAGTAACAGGTGTTACAACAGCACCCATCACCACTGGTGATTGAGAAAAATATTGTGACAAGTAGGAAAAGCAGTTTGACACACACACACAAATTTGACAGATACAAACCTCTGAGATCAGCCAGTCTTCCTGACAGTGATGCAAATTCATTGAGATTTTCATGTACCCATAGAAGGTTTCTCAGACAAAGCTTTTTGTGGACTATCTTACAGTCGTACTTAGAACATCAAGCATATTACTGCCAACCTACGTGCTGCTCGGCCAATAGAAAGTATTACCTTATATTTTATATTACCTTATATTTATATTATATTATATATTACCTTATACAATCTACTAAGCAATTCCAAACATTGTTTGCTACGTTAACTGTGAAGCTGGCAGCTAGGCTTTCCTTGCAGAAATTCTGTTGTTCCTTCATTGCATCTTGGTAGAAGTCAAGCATTGTTCCTTTCTATTCTAGGAGAACAGAAAAACAATCAAATTGTGCATGCTTGTTCTCCTATTTGAAATGGTAACACTAGTCCCACTTTTTGATCACATTGCTTCAAATCCCGTTCAACGTAGTTGTAACTGAGCAAAACACTGCTGGTTCTCTCTAGTCAAGGGTTTTGGCAATGACAGGAAGAATTCAAGCCTTTTAGATTCTCTCTCCTTGAAGATGGTACACGATTATGGAAAATATCAGTGAAGTAGTTCAAAGATCTTGTACTATATGTAATAAATAATCAAAGAACAAATCATTCCACTGTTAATTAGTAGATCTGCATTGGCCACAGAGATTCTGAGCAAGGCAGCAATAGTGTAACACTTCTAATGCATACTCAAAGACTTCTTGAGATTACTAAAGAATATTCCCATTATTATAGAAAGTTAACAAAAAGTATTATTCCAAGCTTCTTATCAATTAAGAATGATTGAATAAGTGAACTCAGTTCAGGAAAGCACCTTTAACTCTCACAGAATCGTGGCCCTCTGGAGACCACCCAGTCAAACCCCACCCTGCTCAAAACAAGCTCAACTACAGCAGGTTGCTCAGCCCAAGTTTTGAGTATCTCCAAGAACAGAGATGACACAACTTCTCTGGGCAACCAGTTCCAGCAGTCAACCATCTTCACAGTAAAACAAAGGCTTTTTTCTTATGATAAAATGATATTTCCTGTATCTCAATTTGTGCCCATTGCCTCTTGTCCTGTCACTGGACACCACTGAGAAGAGTCTGCCTGTCTCTTTTACACTCTCCTATCCGGTACTCACATGATTAGAAGCCCAGCACTGGACACAAGATTCCAGATGTGGCCTCACCACTGCTGACTAGAGGTATGCTGGTTTGACTGAAAATGAGTTCATTTTCTTCGTGCAGTTAGAAACCTTTCTTTTTCATAGCTAGTATGGTCGTTTTTTGGACTTAGTTTGAGAACAAGAGATAACACCCCAGCACAGTGTTAATGCTTTTATTTGCTCTGGTCTGAGAGCCAAGGACTGTTGTGAATGCTCTGCTCACAGGTGTGAGGAGTGAAGAAGGGTGGCCAGGATGGGGCAGAGCCTGACTGACATCCAGACTGATCAATAAGAGTATTCCATCCTATCAGTGTCTAGCTCCAGATTTAAGGAAAGTTAGGATCTTCTGGTCTCTCTCACTCTCAGGCATTTAGTTCGGCCTTTTGCCATTTTGCAGAGGCCTCTGAGCATTTCTGCCTTTTACCTTTTTTTCCTCTCTTTGGGATCAGCTGTTCACGACTGGGGTGCTAATTCCTGGGACTGGCTGCTTAGTGTAGACGGAGTTCATGAGGAGTTGCCTTGAGTATCTTTTATTTCTATTTTATATATATATTTACTAGTAGTGTATTAGTATTTTGTTATTTTATTAGACTGTGTTTACCTCAATCCAAGTTTCTCCCTTCCTTTTTGATTCTCTCTCCTATTGGGGCAGGAGCAGGAAGGGGTGAGAGAGTGGCTATCGTGGTTGTATTGCTAGCTCGGGTTAAACCACGACAAGAGGGCAGGGACCACCTTCCTCAACCTACCCGTGATGCTTCTTGCTAATGCAGCCCAGGGGGCTGTTGGCCTTCTTTGCAACAAGGATGCATTGCTTGCTCACGTTAACTTGTTAAACGGGATTCCCAGGTCTTTTTCTGCCAGCCAGCTCCCCAGCCAGTTGCCCTCCAGCATGTACTGGTGCATGTGGATATTCCTGACAAGGTGCAGAACTTTGCAATTCCTTTTGCTCAACAACATGAGAAGCCCATCAGCCTACCTCTTCGAGCAGGGCAATTCAGCCAGCTTCCAATGCACCCGATTGCCCACTCTTCTAATCTGTACTTCATTGGCTGATAGTTCCTTTTGGTTAAAGACTTTACCATTTCACATGTAGGTAACATGAAATTTAAGTTTTGTGATCTCTGTAAAGGTGATGTATTGCTGTTGTTTTTCAGAATCTAAAGAAGAGGGAGTGATGCAGTTCTAGGGCAAGACTATTTTCTATACACAGGAAAAACTCAACTGATTAATGAAACAGAAAAGATATGTAGTAAGGGGCAAGCAAATCCTCCATATCCTGAGATTTGATCTGTACCTCTAAAAACCCCCACTTTTTGTTTTCAGAAAGGATTGCTTATTTGCCCTCATGAATACACATATCGTTGATGCACGGATGGTTTACCATTTACCATTTGCCTTCACAGTGTCTGAAAACTGTGCTTACCAGGGGGACCCCTGTGAACTGCTAAGTCCTACTCAGTCTAATTACTGGAGCAACTTAAAAGGAAATCGAAATAATTTTGACTACACAAGGGTTGCTAATAAATCACTCTTTGAAATATAGTTTGCACCTGTTTTTACATATTAAGAACAGGAATTTTTAGGTAATAACTTTCATCTTCTAGAAAGGCGATAATGCATATTTTAGAGAATTTAATGCAAGGACTGTAAAGTTGTTATGCCAAGTACCTCATCAACTGTAGACAACCCTGCAATTGCAAAGGGCTATCTGAAATCACGGTTAGTGTTCCAGGACTGGAGCTCAGTGAAAATCTACTGTGTGGATTCTCAGGAGACTGAGGCTGGGATCTCCAGCTGGGAGGAGCTGGAGGAATTCAGCACTGCAGGCGTGGAACGCCTTGTCTTTGCTAGCTAGCCTGACGTCATTGCCTGTGCAAGAAAGGAGAAGGCAGAACGAAATAATTTCTTTACTGACTCTAAGTGCACCAATACAGTCACTAAAAGCATTAAAACAGGTGAGCAAAATTGAAAAGAAGCTCCTACATATACTAATCCACTCAGACCACAGCTAAAGTTTATCTCAGCCTACAGCAACCCATAAGAAGATGCTAATGCAGGTCTGTTAACTGCTGATGAGAGAGAAGATGGCGTTAGGCCACTGCTTGTACACGATTTCACTTCCATATGTCTACCCATTTAACTTTTTTTTTCTCAATAGCTCTGTTTTTTATTATAGGAGAGGGAGTGGCTCTTAAATACTTCTAAGTTTTGAACAGTTTGGCTCAAACAGAGTAATTGTTTGCTTCTGGCACTTAATGGCAGCCTGTGTGAAACACAGATTTGGGCATTTGGTTTTTGGGGGATTTTTTGCTACTATTCCAAAATCCAAATTTATTTATCCATTTGTATTATTTTCCAAGCTAATTTTGTCCCATGCAGGGACTGACGAGGACAAAAGTTAAATAGTGTTTTGCTTCTGTTTTGATTTTGCGATGCAGACCAGTAGCTCCGAATTTCATACGTACTATCAAAGGCTTTACCTGAAGGACAGTATCCCAGTCAGTTCTGACATCACAGAACTTTTCCATTTGAGAATTTTAGAGCTCATTTACCTGCTACCCTCCACTGAGAAATGCAAGGAGAAAGAACAAGAATGTCCAAAGCAGTAATAGCTTATACACCTCTGCTAACCATCTTTGAATGAGATGCACTAGTCAAAACACAGGAATTCTTTAAGCAATGTTCCTATAGATAGAATAAGCATACTAGAGTTTAATTTTGCACAATATATAGCAAGAGATCTTGACTTCTCCAATTAAACTTCTCTAAATTTAGGCTAATTAATAGCTACCAGGATGGCTCACAGTAAGGATTTAACTTTGATCTTAAATCTTAAACTTATGGAATATGGATTCCATTTAGAAAAAGAAAATGAGTGCACTGATTATCATTTGAAAATATACATAGGCATTTTTAAAGAAAATAAACCTCTGACAATTGCTTGGAATTATTTAACATTCTGTGACATATTAAGCATCAATAAAGGAAATACTACCCAGACTTATCTATGGAGATTCCATAACCACTGACCTACTTGCCCAGGGAAGTATCACAAATTCGCAATCCTTTTCAGCCCAGATGGGTTCAAAAATACCTCAGTCCCTTCTCTGCTCAGGTCTGGAGTACAGAAAGTCTTGAAAGCTTAAATATTCATGCCTGAAACCTTAAATCTTTCACTGCCAAGCTGCACAGTTCTCTAGCACCTAAGAAAGACTGCAGATAGATTATCAACAGCGATTGCCTGCATGCACAGTGCTCGGTCTCATTTCCTCACGTCGATTTAATTTTTAAAGATAGCTTGAACTGTAACTCCAGGTAAAATCCATTTAATCAGGATAGTTTCCCAGTCAAATTATAACAAAACCATTACCAGCTCGTGCCGTTACAACCCCTTCCTGTTTAAATATAGCTAGGGTGTTTTCAAGAGTTTATTCCTCAGGGTAATTAAACTGCCTCTTAGTCAACTTGGCTACCAAAAGAGCATTTAAACTGGAAATCTGTATTTTCTTTTTGTTTCCATTTCTTGTGGTCATATTTTAACTTGCTGGCAGAGCGTTCAGTGGGTTTCACGCCAAAACAACGGAAGGATTCAAACCTGACCTACTGCGGGTGTGTGGTTTTGTTACCCAGGCCCTCCCGCACTCTGACTTATACCGGCCCCCGTCTGCTCTGCTGAGGGGAAGTGTGCGTGTCAGCGACCTCCCCCACAACGAACTCCTCCACGGAGCAGTCGAGTCTGCCGCTAGAGCGCCCGCGCACTAGGACGCTCTAGCAGGCGCCGCGCGCTCCTCTGTGTCGTCAGGTCCGCCTCTCGGGCTGTGTGTGGCACCGCCGCAAGCGGAGCGGTCGTGCAGGCTCCGCCATGATGAACAGCGGAGGCATCGGGGTGCCGCTGGGCTTCCCCTTGGGCCCCACGTCCGTCATCCAAGTCACGAACTTGTCCTCCGCGGTGACCAGTGAGCAGATGCGAACTCTCTTCGGCTTCCTGGGAGATATCGAGGAGCTGCGCCTCTATCCCCCGGAGTAAGTGGGGCCCGCGCCGGCCTCCGGAGCGATAGAGACATGGGAGGAGGAGGAGGCCTAGAGAGGACGGGCGCGCGGAGGGTAGAGGTGGAAGGCTCTACGTGCCATCTTAAGTGTGGGCACCCAGGCTCCCCGCAGGGGGAAGGGGTCACGTGGTTCCACCCCTTCGGGTGGCAGGAGCGGCAGGGAAAGCGGAGGTTCGCCCGCACTTAAGATGGCGGCCCGGAGAGGGGGAGCGGCCGCGGCGCCTCCTGTGCAGCGGGTTTTTGCGTGCCTGTGGCGGCGGCCAGGGCCGCGGCCGCCCGCGGAGGGCGCCTGCACGGAGTCACAGCTGAAGGCCTGGCGAGAAGCGCGCCCGCCGCCTGCTCGGAACGCGGCCCCGGTGCAGCTCTCTTCCTCCCCGTGTTCTCAGGAGCCCCTTTCTGTGGCCGACCTTTCTCTTCGCTCGACTGAGCGGAGGGCGGGCGGGCGAGAGAGCGCCAGGCTCGACCCCCGCCCGGCTGGCTGCCAGGCCGCGCTGCCCGCCCCTGCATGCCCGAAGGACTAGCTATATATATATAAAAATATATAGTTTTTTTGTCCTTTTAGAAGGGCTCTGTTTTCCGAGAACGGCCCGCTCTAACAGAAGCCAAAGTAGCTGTTCACACAGAGTCGGAAACCTTCCCTGCCTTGTGCTCAGAAATGCCCCTGGTAAAACCTGTGCAGTATATGTTAACACCGGACATTACATGTTTCTCTGAATTGTAGCTGTTCTCCTTATGTGAGCTGCGTGCCAGGGATGCCCTCATATGGAAGATAACTGAGGTTTGCAAAATAACAATACTGTTTCTCCTGAGCAGATGATGATCAACAGAACAAGGGAGGAAGAGAAATATTTTTTTCTTAACGTATCTGTTGTACTAGGGCATGAATGACGGATGTGTCCTTTCGAACCATTTATCTTTCCTTTTTAAATGAAAAATATGAATAGCAGGAAGGGGAGGAAGTCATTCACACCCAGATGCCTCAATTTTAATACAAAGAACACATTCAGACAAATAAAATTTTGATTTTTAAAACTAAATAGCGAAAAAGTTGGTATTCACCAATTTTATGTATTACTACATTGCATGTGAGTAGGTTTGAATGAGGACCGTCCAGAAAAATGAAATATTATCTAACATGTGTGTCAAGTATACGTAATAGACATTTATTCATGTAAAGATATGCTTAAAACAGCCTTACTGAGTTTTAAGCACTCTTTAATAGGTTTGTGGTGATTTTTATCCAGTTTTCTAAGGTTTTATTTTGGACTTGAGTTTTCTCCTGGCTTCATTTATTTTTTGTTACTTTTATTTTTCGCTGAGTTATATAACAGATTTTAAGGCAAGTAGATACTTTCTTGACATTCATATGCAAATCATGTTTGTGTCTATGTATACAATTTTGCTGGTGTGTGTATGCATATAAAATATTAAATCCAGTACCATAGTAGGGGTTGACTTTGAAATGTCAAGGTTATAATGCTGGAAACATCGGTTCTAAATGATTAGTTTAGTTTTCAGGCTTAGCATGCAGGATTATGATTACTTATTTTACTCTTGGGTGTTTTACAGTTTTTATGCATAACTTTTAGAAATATGCATTTCCTCGCCTAATAGTTATAGACATTTGACCTGACTTTCAAATAATTACCTTGTAAAGAAATTATTTTCTCAAATGCCCTTCTTGTGAACCAAAAATACATGCTTCCTATTGACTCTCTGAAAATATATTTGAATAATATTTTTATGAGTTCAGAAAATAGTATTTCATTGATGAGTGCATGGGAAGCAAACGTGTCCTAAGCAAAAAGATGGTACAGTTGATGTCTGTGATTTGTTGAAATTATTTTCTGCTTCTGTTTTTTCCTGAAGTATTTAGTGATTTAAGGCCTAGATTTTTTTAAAAAAGAAACTGGATATTGACTACTGAACAACAAATATTAATATGTTCTTTTTAATTTACTTCATGCTGAGGAGTAAGAGTAAGGTGACATAGTAGCTTTCAGTCATCTGAGAGTATTTGTATTACCTAAGTTAAGTGAAAGCTTTCACTGAGATTGGGACCCCATTCGCTAGCCTTCGTCCAGAAATATATAGTTAAAAAAATAAGGTCAACAATTCTTGTTTCAAGAGTAATCAATATTTTAATATTAAATTAGTATTATTCTGACTTTTTAAATAAATTTAAGCAATGAGCTGAAGTAAAGGTATGTGTTGCATTGTGTAGAATTGCAACTGTTTTCTCTTTGCTTCCGTGTTGCAAATATTCACACAAAATATTTTTACTTAGTTAAGCATGATTTAGTAGAGTAGACTGAGGTTGTGTTCTCTTCTGTATGCATTATTTCATGTATATAAAAGAAAAGGGCATTCATGTTAAGGAGTTTGCGGTCATATTTATAATAGTCAATTATTAATGAACAGTCAGATTTTATTATTTTTTTGATTGAAAGGAAATAGCATCATAGAATATCTCGAGTTGGAAGGGACCCATAAGGGACCCAGAGTCCAACTCCCTGATCCTCGCAGGGCTACCTAAAACTAAAATATTATTAAGAGCATCATCTAGATGTTCCTTGGACTCTGACAGGCTTGGTGCTGTGACCACTTCCCTGAAGAACCTGTTCCCGTGACCGACCACCCTCTCTGTGAAGAATTTTTTCCTAATACCCAGTCTGAACTTCCCCGACACATTTCATTCAATCTCTTCGTGTCCTGTTCCTGGTCACCAGAGAGAGGAGATCAGCACCTCCCCATGCACTGCCCACCCGTTGAGGAAGCTGAAGGCTGTGATGAGGTTACCCCTCAGACTTCTCCCAGCTGAGCAAACCAAGTGACCTTAGCTGTGCCTCCTAATCTTCCTCTTGAGGCCTTTACTCATCTTGGTCACCCAGCTCTGGACACACTCTAATGGTTTGATGTTTCTGCTTATTNTTGGTGCTGTGACCACTTCCCTGAAGAACCTGTTCCCGTGACCGACCACCCTCTCTGTGAAGAATTTTTTCCTAATACCCAGTCTGAACTTCCCCGACACATTTCATTCAATCTCTTCGTGTCCTGTTCCTGGTCACCAGAGAGAGGAGATCAGCACCTCCCCATGCACTGCCCACCCGTTGAGGAAGCTGAAGGCTGTGATGAGGTTACCCCTCAGACTTCTCCCAGCTGAGCAAACCAAGTGACCTTAGCTGTGCCTCCTAATCTTCCTCTTGAGGCCTTTACTCATCTTGGTCACCCAGCTCTGGACACACTCTAATGGTTTGATGTTTCTGCTTATTTTGAGGTGCCCAGAACTGCACACAGTGCTCCAGGTGAGGCTGCACCAGTGCAGATCAGAGCGGGACAATCATCTCCTTTGCCCAGCTGGCCATGCTGTGCTGGATGCACCCAGGACACGGTTGCCCTCTTGGCTGCCAGGGCACACTGTTGGCTCGTGTTCAACTTGCCACAAACCCAGACACCCAGCTCTCTTTCCGCAGGGCTGCTCTCCAGCCTCTCATCCCTCAGTTTTTACAGATAAGCAGGGTTAGCACATTCCAGGTGCAGAATCAGGCACTTGCTCTTGTTCAGTTTCATGCAGCTGATGATTGTCCAGCACTCCAGTCTATTCAGATCTCTCGGTAAGGCCTTTCTACCCTTGAAGGACTCCACAGCTCCTTCTAGTTTACTGTCGTCAACAAACTTACCTAATGTACGTTCGATTCCTGCGTCCAGATAATTTATGAAAACATATGAGAGCACTGGCCCTAAAACTGAGCCCTGGGGAACCCCAGTGGTGACTGGCTACCAGACTGATGGAACCCCATTAACTCTACCTCTTTAAGCCTGACCTGTCAGCCAATCGCTCACTATCTGTGTGTTGGACATTCTGTCCAGCAGGATACTGTGACAGACAGTATCAAAAGCTTTGCTGAAATCCATACCTACCGCATCTAGTGGCTTCCTTTGGTCAACTAGGCAAGTGACCTTGTTATAAGAGGGAATTGAGTTATTTAAGCAAGGCTTTCCCCTCATGAACCTGTGCTTGCTATGACCAGTGACTGTGTTGTGTCTCAAGTGTTTTCCAATAATTCCCAGAGTAACCTTCTCCATAATTTTACCAGGTACTGAAGTGAGACTGACAGGCCTGTAATTACCAGGGTCTGTATTCTTACCCGTCTTGAAAATTGCAACAACATTTGCCAGCTTCCAGTTGGCGGGGAACTCTCCAATGTCCCAAGACTATTGAAAAGTATTAGAGAGAGGTACCATAATGACATCAGCCAGCTCTTTCAGTACTCTGGGGTGAATTCCATCGGCCTCATAGATTTCTGTGTATCTAGCTGGAGCAGCAAGTCTTGAACAAGTTGTGTTCTGGTATTTGTGCATTGATTTGCTCAAGGACACAGACCATTTTGGAGCTTTGGTCTTGACGGTTTTGATTTCTTTTTTGAAATATTTTTTCACATTCTTGGAAGATATAGCTTTGCGTATTAGCTTTGGATTTTTTTTTCCTAGTCCTCTAATGTTTTGCTCTCTCAGAGCAATCCAAGAGGACTGTAGGAGTGGTGAGTTTGATCAGGTGATTATTTCCCCCTTATATGAAATTCCTTTGATATCACTTTTCTGCTCTAATTCTTTATGCAGTGCCTTACCACTGGCTTGAATGAAACAAGGTTTTTGAAGTCTCTGACATGTAGGTTTTGTGCTTCAGTGATTGTAGACCAAGGTACAGGCCTATGCTATGATGGTCTGAACTAGCATTATTAGAGAGAAGAGTTAATTTTTACCGATTTTCTACATTTGTCCTGTCATCAACATGTACCTTGGTTTTATAGGGTACAGCAGAAAATGTCCTTTAAAAACTTGAAGGAAGTCTCTGTTGCTGAATATAATTATTTACAGATTATTTTAAATAGAAACCACCTCAGATTTTTAACACATTAAATAAAATGCAGGCTCTTAAAGATGACTCTTCGGTATTCCCAGCAAGCTTCCTGAACCCAGTGACTTTGCCCAGCAATTTGTGTCTTAAGACTGTTCTTTTCAAATAGCAGTTTCTGTTAGGGTACTTTATTTTGGATCTCAGATTGATTAGGAGGACTTTTTGTGAATGTTAAATCATGCTATGCTTTTTGGTAGTTTGTAATTTCATGTTTTATCTTCACTGGTCAAAGCCCTCCAGTTTCTTCAGTCACTCCTAATCAGCCATCCCTTTAAGATGAATGGATTTCAAACGTGCCATGTTCCTGAAAGGCTGGTTCTGTGTGGCAAAGTTTCTGTCTTGTGTATTTGAGGCTTTAACACTTTATGCAAATGGCAGTAAATGCTACTTTATTATTACTGTTATGTTCCAAAGAGGCCTCTGTGAGCTGTGCGTAGTCCATCTTCAGATTTAGTGTTGAGGGCATTGGAAACTCTTGGCACTGAAGAGGTTGTTTCCGTATGGTCATTATCCTGATTTTAGCCACTTCTCAGTGAGGCTTCATTGGCAGCAAAAGCAATTTTTCTTTTAATTGAAAAAACATTATAATCAGTCATCTTTCAGTGGGTCAGAGATGCTTATTTCTAGTGGCTGTTCTTTGTATTTACTTGTTTTCTCTCTGGAAGACTTTCCATTGAAACTTTAATGTAAAAATTGGAAGCACCTGTTTTTGGGCCTTGAATAACATCAGTAAGCAAGTGTAAGTTAAGCGAAGGTGAGAAAAGGGTAGGGTTTTGGGGTTTTTCTGGTTAATTCACTCTTTTCACTCTTAATTTGTATTTGATTATCAGATCTTAAAGAGACCAACAGAGTTTTATATTTTATCATGCTGTATCTGTCTGCTGTATTGGTTTAACTATCTTGGTCACTGGTGTGAAAAATTTGCTCAAGAAACTTAGATTTCAAGAGACTTTTTTGACCCTTTTCTTGTAAGACTGGTCTCTTAAAGGGTGCCATAGGTGGCTTTCAGTGCTCCAAGACCCCTTTTATTCCACTGCACTACCAAACCTTTTGGTCATCTCTTCGCTGTGCCATAAACATAGCTTTAACCTTGAGAAGAAGGATATTCAGAGACCCTTTGAGAATTTGCCTTTTTTTTTTTTTTTTGAACCAAGTTTATATGAAAGATTCTGAGAGATGAAAATAAGGGATGACTGTAAAGTCCTTTCAGAAAATATGATTTCTGTGTTGTTTGGTTTCTTAATTTACTTGTGCGTGTAGTATTTTCTCTTTCACTTACGCCGTGAGGAAAGCAGGATGACTTTACCGTTTGAGTTCTGGGTTCTTCCTGAAGCTAAAGGCTTAAATATCATAAACAAAAGTTTAGGTGTATATGAAAATGCCTTGTAAAGTTATGGTTATATAGGATGGAAAAGTCAACAAGAACAGAAAATATTACAACCATAGCCCATGTAAAGATAATTGGTTTATATACTAAGAGTTGTTACTACACCAGCACCTCCATGTGGATTTGCCACTTGTGTGTAGAAGAGGTGGGCTTTGTGGGGCTTTGCTATCACTTACAGTGATATTTTGTCACAAAGTCTGAGGAAAAAGTCCTGAAGTTTTGAATACCTGTGTATGGCCTTAATTTGGTTAGAGATCTCCATTCCTGTGTTGGGAATGGAGAGTTGCTATCACTGTTTAACAAGAACTCCTCAGTTTGCCATTTTCAAAACTTCCGGAGTTTTTGTCAAGTGGAAATACACAAAAAACATTAAGGAGGTAGGAATGAGGCCACCTGCAAGCCCACATGTGCAAAAGGTCTCTGAGAAACCACGCTTGTGTCGTAATGCCGACATCTGAATATGCAAGAGCATGAGAGAGTATACTATGTTCCCTGCCCCATAGGATATTACCTGAAGCTTTTGTCTCTTTGTTGTGTGTTGCTTTCAACGGCCTAAAGTTACTTGCATTTAAATTGACAAAAGGTGTTGTTCAAGAAAGTATTAATTTGGTACCTTTCTGTTGGCTGTTTAAATAGACTTTTGCGAGAAGATGGTTTCTTTTTGTCACAGTTCTGAGCAAGACCGAGACCAGCTTTTATAGATCACTTCCAATTTGCAGTACAGTAGAAATTTGAAGCTGGTTTACAGGATGTGACAGATCTTTTGCCCTGGCTATGTACTCCAGTATGCCAGCTGCTCATACAGCTGAGAGTTGGTTTTTGCTATAATAGGAGACCAGTGATGTCTGTAATCAGATTCTTAGTACCAGTCATGCTTGTATGTTACACTTGTCACCCAGTTGAAGTCTGTGTTTCAGAGAAGTCTTCAAAATTACTTTTGTAGTAATAAGCCTTCAAATGTGGCTGTAAGAGGATTTTTGAGCAACAATTGTATTTTACAGAATGAATTATTTGAAAGCAGGGAGGCACGAACTGTCTCTATTAGGTGTTGGAAGCCCTGCTGTGTAATAGTGTTTGCTTCCGGATGGTCTGCAGTGGTCTTGGAGGCTAGAACACACACGTTTCTTAGACATTGATGGCAGTGTAGATGAGGCCTTTGGCATAAAACACACAGAGCCATATTTAAATGATATCTGCACAATTATTCTCTAACATTTTATTTTGATAAGTTATTATTTTCTGTTGTCTCCTTCACCACCACCACCCTGAGAAAATTTGGACCCTTAGAGGAATGATGTGTAGCCTTTTATTTGATTTTTTCCTGTAGCTTGTTGAATAGGTCATTCTTACAAAGTGTTTTTGGTTGGTTGTTATTCTGTTGGAGGTGAATTTCACTGTCTGTCTACAAGGAAAACAAAAATGGCAGAAATATCTGAACGCTATTTAGGTATTTATTTCCTTTTTAAGTTTTCTTGCTTTTCTAATGAAACTGGATTATAGTAACCTTGAATCAGGGATGTAGGACTTGCTTTTTTGCATCAGTGCTTTGTAAGCCCAGGAAGAAGACTATGACTCTACCTCAACTGAACCTCAGAAAATATTAGCAGAAAAAAAAGGGGAACAAAAGGATTAAAACAGAATAGGACTTTTCAGTTTCAAGAAAGGCTTCTTAAGAAGACTGTTGGGTAGGTTTAGGAGGTCCATTTTGTAAAAGGAGAGGAGTCAATCACTGTAAAACCTTCTAGAATTTTAGAACTTTTGGATCTTAATCATCTCCCTTGATGTAGACACAGCATTGATGTGTTTTCAACAGAGGTGGTCTCCTTATGCAGAATTTCTCCTCTGTAACCTTCAGAAAACACTTGTACACTTTTAGAGCCTTGTTTGCAGCAGTGTTCTGATATTAATATTTTTTAACCTACTTTCCACATAGCCTTTCTGATTGGAAGCCAGGAAATACAGGGGGGTGAATATTATAAAAAGTACACTTATCAGAACTGGCTCTTTAGTTGGTGAAATTTATAAGGATTATTTATGGGACCTGTAACTGCCTGGAACAGCATTATGTTCTTGAGTTAGCAATGAAAACAGAAAAATAAAACCCCAGGAAATGTTAGAAGTGTTCAACAGTCTGGACCACCAAATCTTCAGTGGAGGCTTCAGACGTTTTGGTTTTAACACTGGCATGTGTGTTTAAAAACAAACAAACCAACCACAGACAACAACATCAAAACCAAAACACCCTCTCCTCCCTATGCCCCCTACATAGGCCCCTTTCCACCCTCCCTGCAACAAACAAAGAACCCTGTGGCCTTAAAAAATATCTTTGCAGTCAGCAAAGCCTGAATCTAAAGAATATACACGATTTAAAGTTGTATGCGAATATTTCTGCTGAGTATCGAGGAAGTCATAGGTCACTGTCACCTCTGATGGAAACTGTTCTGCGCCAAGACCTTACAGGTGGCTTGGAAGCTATTCTGTACATCTCTTTCCTTCCTGAATATGGAAACTTGACACTGAAAATATGGGCCACTACAAACAAAATAAATGGGCAGAAGAAATGTAATCATCTTGCGATGTTTTTTATAAAATTTTCCATCATAAGTGTTTCTGAATGCCATTCTGAAGTAGGCTGGCTCTAGATGTTTTACTTAGGTGTTACGTTTTTGGTAACCAGAAACATACCAGTCTGCCTGCCTCAGACTATGTTCCTGGTTCATTTGTGTAGTTAATACGGTGAAATATTGTGTCTAAAACTTCTGAGGTTGTATTTAAATACTAAAATCTAATTAATAAANAGTGTTCTGATATTAATATTTTTTAACCTACTTTCCACATAGCCTTTCTGATTGGAAGCCAGGAAATACAGGGGGGTGAATATTATAAAAAGTACACTTATCAGAACTGGCTCTTTAGTTGGTGAAATTTATAAGGATTATTTATGGGACCTGTAACTGCCTGGAACAGCATTATGTTCTTGAGTTAGCAATGAAAACAGAAAAATAAAACCCCAGGAAATGTTAGAAGTGTTCAACAGTCTGGACCACCAAATCTTCAGTGGAGGCTTCAGACGTTTTGGTTTTAACACTGGCATGTGTGTTTAAAAACAAACAAACCAACCACAGACAACAACATCAAAACCAAAACACCCTCTCCTCCCTATGCCCCCTACATAGGCCCCTTTCCACCCTCCCTGCAACAAACAAAGAACCCTGTGGCCTTAAAAAATATCTTTGCAGTCAGCAAAGCCTGAATCTAAAGAATATACACGATTTAAAGTTGTATGCGAATATTTCTGCTGAGTATCGAGGAAGTCATAGGTCACTGTCACCTCTGATGGAAACTGTTCTGCGCCAAGACCTTACAGGTGGCTTGGAAGCTATTCTGTACATCTCTTTCCTTCCTGAATATGGAAACTTGACACTGAAAATATGGGCCACTACAAACAAAATAAATGGGCAGAAGAAATGTAATCATCTTGCGATGTTTTTTATAAAATTTTCCATCATAAGTGTTTCTGAATGCCATTCTGAAGTAGGCTGGCTCTAGATGTTTTACTTAGGTGTTACGTTTTTGGTAACCAGAAACATACCAGTCTGCCTGCCTCAGACTATGTTCCTGGTTCATTTGTGTAGTTAATACGGTGAAATATTGTGTCTAAAACTTCTGAGGTTGTATTTAAATACTAAAATCTAATTAATAAAGGGAGTACCTGCTTGGAATTTGAGGGACTCCAATATGGGATGGGCCGAACTTGAACTGCTTTTAGTACTTCGAGAAAGTTGAAGAGTGTTCTGTTTCCATTGAGGAAGGGTCAGGATGAAACAGTGTATGCAGCATATTTTCCACGAGTTACTGCTTTGCTAGAAGACAGGTGGTCTTTTCAAATGGAAATTGGTGGTGTTCCAGCAATATCCTGTTGCATTCTATTTTTGAAGATTTCACTTGTACTTATTTTGTTCAAGATTTGATCAAGATTACAATGTTTACCTGTTGTGCCTTCTGACATCTGTGTTGGTATACTTTGTAATGGAAAATC
Organism: Pampusana beccarii; assembly: GCA_013399365.1. Taxonomy (NCBI): domain Eukaryota; kingdom Metazoa; phylum Chordata; class Aves; order Columbiformes; family Columbidae; genus Pampusana; species Pampusana beccarii. The sequence continues at coordinate 28,920 of VWYH01005551.1, read as the reverse complement.
AAATTACAAATTTTCTTCCTTCTTCTAGCCAGTCAATTCCTCCTGTCTCCTCCAGTGTTATCTTATACTACACTATGCCAACTAATGCAGATCATAAAAAGGATTTTTGTTACATTAGTGAACTAAAACCTAACATTTGAAAGAACTCTCAAGAACTGTTTTTATCTTTAAAAGAATTAATGAAAATGCTTTCATGAAGACCTAAGGAAGAGTATTGGTTATTATGGGCTAGTATCTGAAAGAGCCACTGAAAAATGCCTGAGTTTGTTGTTTGACTTTCCTGAACAAAGGTTATATGAAGGAAAAAAGATTAACTATAAATTATTTACTTGACAAATGTGTCAAATAAATGTGTTAACTACTTAGAATAGTATTTTAGAATGTACTGGTCAGTGTTGTTTAGCAACATTATAAAGGAACATTAGCTTTATTAATTTGAGATTTTAGCTTCTGTAAGTTTCCATTGAAAAGGAGGAGGTGCTATGCTAAGTTTTTTTCAGTGACATAGTAAGTAGGGAAATTAGTAAATTTATATATGCTTGCCTTTTGGCCAGCTTTTCCAGGAAGTCTAAAGCCTATTTTTTTCTTAAGGAGTGGTAGTTAAAAATACATATATACAGTTATTTAATATGACTAATTGTTTTTTTTTCCTTTTATCTTGCAGCAACGCACCTCTTGCTTTTTCCTCCAAAGTATGTTATATTAAGTTTCATGAAGCATCAAGTGTTGGTGTGGCCCAGCATCTAACTAACACGGTTTTTATTGACAGAGCTTTGATAGTTGTGCCCTGTGCAGAAGGTTAGTATTTTAGACATTTTTCTGTAATGTTGGTCTTTGTTGTGTCTGCTAATTGTTTTAAGCTTTCCATGTAAGGAGGTGGTGCTCTTCTGTTATTTTATTTTATTTTACTGCTTTTTGAAAAAAAATCTTGAAACAAAATTGAAAATTGAGTAAAGAAACCCAATTATGTAGATTTAATTGAAATTAAGCATTAGAAAAAAGGTAGTTGATTTAAATTAGGGTAATTCAATTTTCCATAGTAATTACGTATTTTGAGAGAATACAAGGTAAAATAATTCCCTTCAGTATGGTTTGTGTTTGCAAGCTTATTCTTGCACAGAGTTCTCACTGAAGTCAATGGAGCACTAAAAAGATCAAGCAATTGCCTGGGATTGAAAACATTGCGGTTTGGATCTTAATGCATGATCTTTGGTGGTATTTTGTGTTGTGATTTTTTTTTTTTAAGATACTGATTATTTTTCTTAGGCTGAATTCCATTTTTTTTTTCTTGTAGACGTGTGATAAATGCATTTTGCCACTTTAGATTCACCTAATCAAAAATATTTAGCATTCACAGTGATAATTACTGTTTGAATATAAATGCTTACCTCCTAATTTAATTTTTAAAAAATCAATTTTCCTTTCTTCTTACTGTGGAAAATATTACTTTGTGTGCCATAAAAAGTCTTTCTTACATATACTGGTACTCCTTTTTGGTTTTAGATATCTCTTTAAAAATGCAATGATCTGTACAGAATGCTTCCAGTGTAAAATATTTTTAAACATCTTAATGAAAAAAAATTCTTGGTGAATACTAAATTTAGAAGTATTTGTTTAGCTAGCTTTGAGGCCAGACTTTCACAGATGTGTTGAGTACAAGGTAGTTCTTACAGATAATGTAATATTCCAGATCTGAATACAGATGATCTGAATGCATCCTGTGGCAGGCATATTGCTGGAGTTAGGCAGAGCACCATTGACTTCATTGGGATCATTGTGGAACTGAGCATCTGCCTGTTTGGTTCTGGACGTTTTACCTCTTTGGAATGGAAACATTCCAGCTGATAGAGTGAACCTAACTTCACATTGAACATGGTATCTGTTTTGCCATTAACAACAATATTTAGAATGGACCATAAACTGCAGCAAGTCCAGAAATATCTTCAGTTACTGTGACTTTTCTAACTGCAAGAGTCAGGTTCTGGTTCAAAAAAATACTGTTGACTTATTGGAGTTTGTTAGCAGTGATCCCAGACTACCATTATTTGGCATGTTTGCCACATTATGATCTGTATAGTATGAGACTGTGCTGCTGTAATAATGGTCTGGGATGTTCCTGGCAAACTCTGACAAGTCTCCAAAATTCCATAGACTCTCTAAGTACTTAACATTAAAGGCTATATTGACCTACAACATACACCCTGTTTTTGTAGCCTTCTTAATAGGGACATATGACATATATATTTGTCTTTGTGAAGCCTAGATTTTTAGTTGCTTTTATGTCTTGTTTTGGGGGCTTTTTGGTTTTTATTTTTTGAACTTGTTCTTAGACCACAGAGGGGATACTATTGTATCCACTTGAAGGTCCATAGAGGCTAATGAGACCGGAGTCCTTTTTGTTGAAAAATTGCCCATATATAAGTGACTACAAATTATTCAGAATCTTAGTTTTACATTTCACTGAAAAGACCTTAACAGTGGTTCAGTACTGCCAGAGGGGAAAGATTGCTGCCTAACGAATGAACAACACTTCATGGTGTTTTTCTTGTGATGAGATCACTGCCTGACATGATAGGGCAGGTAAAGCTACATTTTATGTGTCTCTTGATGATAGACAATGGATGGAAGCAGAATAAAATCAAGTGGAAGGAGAATAAAATGAAAGTTCTGACAAATCTTCTTCCAACACCATCTGTAGTTGACTTATTAGGCATTTCTGAGAAAACATGATAGAAAAATTGTCACTGTTCAAAATAATTCTGGACTGCACAAAGATTTATGTGTAATTAGGTGAACAAGTGATTGGATTATGAATTTTTTTTTTTTTTGTAATATCGGAATACAGTTTCATGAAACTTTCCAACAGAATCACTGATTTTAATTTATAAAGATGTCAATTTACATAGCTTTAACTTTCTGAATAATTTATTGTGTGGAAAAAGTATGGCTTTGGAGACCACAGTCTAATATTTTTCATTCACTATGTATCACATGATGCATTGTTAATGGAGTCAGCGGAGTGTATCACAGGCTTTAAAAGTAGCAATGGCTGTATTCTACCAGGAGATAAATTTGTATCCTTGGCCAACAGTACCAGTAATAAAACATTTCATACGCTGAATAGAACATAGAGGAGAGGTAAAATAGAATTCTGAAAACTTGGTTTTAAAAACCAGAATAAAATCAGAAATTTGGAGTGTATTTGAACAGTGGTAAGTCAAGGAAGTATATGGAGGGAATCACTACCAATGAAAACAGTGTTAATTTTATGATGTTTAATAAACAATTTAACAGAAATATAATTGTAACTGTAGTAACATTATCCAGCTGTCAAAATATGACTTGTGTGTGTATTGGTATGTTTTTCTTTAAACATTATACTTTGGGAACACAAAGGTTGAACGATAAACAAAGATGACACCCTAATCATTCTAAATTTTATGTCCACATTATCTGGTAGATGGATTTTGACTATTAATTTGGTTTTGTATGTTTTCTCTGTGTGATATTTGTGCATTATTAGATGACTAGACTGGCCAAGGCAGACCTGTTACACTTGCCTGAGTTAGGCATTGTTTGCCATGCCACTAAACCTGCCGCCAAGTGAAA
>VWYH01005551.1:0-24998 GCA_013399365.1 Pampusana beccarii | reverse complement strand
AAGTGATTGGATTATGAATTTTTTTTTTTTTTGTAATATCGGAATACAGTTTCATGAAACTTTCCAACAGAATCACTGATTTTAATTTATAAAGATGTCAATTTACATAGCTTTAACTTTCTGAATAATTTATTGTGTGGAAAAAGTATGGCTTTGGAGACCACAGTCTAATATTTTTCATTCACTATGTATCACATGATGCATTGTTAATGGAGTCAGCGGAGTGTATCACAGGCTTTAAAAGTAGCAATGGCTGTATTCTACCAGGAGATAAATTTGTATCCTTGGCCAACAGTACCAGTAATAAAACATTTCATACGCTGAATAGAACATAGAGGAGAGGTAAAATAGAATTCTGAAAACTTGGTTTTAAAAACCAGAATAAAATCAGAAATTTGGAGTGTATTTGAACAGTGGTAAGTCAAGGAAGTATATGGAGGGAATCACTACCAATGAAAACAGTGTTAATTTTATGATGTTTAATAAACAATTTAACAGAAATATAATTGTAACTGTAGTAACATTATCCAGCTGTCAAAATATGACTTGTGTGTGTATTGGTATGTTTTTCTTTAAACATTATACTTTGGGAACACAAAGGTTGAACGATAAACAAAGATGACACCCTAATCATTCTAAATTTTATGTCCACATTATCTGGTAGATGGATTTTGACTATTAATTTGGTTTTGTATGTTTTCTCTGTGTGATATTTGTGCATTATTAGATGACTAGACTGGCCAAGGCAGACCTGTTACACTTGCCTGAGTTAGGCATTGTTTGCCATGCCACTAAACCTGCCGCCAAGTGAAACCTTCAAGGGGGAAATGAGATCGAAGTCTGGCCTGCTGAAGATGGACGCCCTGTCTCTGTTTTTATTTTATTTTGCTTTCTTTCCTTTGTTTCTTTTATTTTTATTTTATTTTGTCCCTTTTTTTTGTTTTGTTCTGTTAAATCTCTTTCCCTTGTACTTGTGAACTGGTACTTCAGTTCTGTAAAAATACTGTTTTGTAAAGGGTTCACAGTGTTCCATTTTGAAGTTGACATGAAGCTGCTTATGAATGGTGGATGGTATGCACAGAATTTAGAATATGATTAATTTTTATGCCGTGAATTTTGGATAAATTTCATTTGGAATACATTTAAACATCTAAATTCAACACATTGAGCACATTGTGTCAGAAGACAGGAATAGTGAAAAATACATGAGCTTTAAGATACATTTTTTCATACCTTATGCTTTATGAATTTATCATGGAAAAAGTTGAAATTTTTACTTCTGCAGAAATTAACTTTACGAAGTAAAGTCATGATCTTTCTCTGCTACATTTCCTCTTCTCAGCAGAGTAGTTCTATTTTAGGTTGCATGGTCTGTTTAAAAGAAGGCTTACTATTTGTCTAATATGAAGAATTTAAAATCATTATTTCTGAAATACAACTTCTGTGAACATTGAATGTCATGAAGTACTTGCTTGCTTCTGATGAAACCTTGCTCCAGTGAGGTCAGTGGCAGTAAGATTTCATCTTTTTGTCCTTGTAATTTTCAGAGAAAGCTGTTTACCACTCATAAGTACAAATGCAGCCTGAGGTTTTGGTTGGAATGTTACGTGAGGCACATTGTCTTTTAACACTGTTATTTGTGGGAAGATTGAATCAGTTCTGTGTGTGTGTGTATGTGTATATTACACTTTGATGTGCTTCAGTGGTAGTTATTTCAATAAGAGTTTGTTTTTTTAAAAAAAAAAAAAGAAGAAAACAATGCCTTTTTGGTCACCTCACAATCTCTGAAGCCCTGCCAGTTCCTGCTGGAGTGATTGAGAAGGTTCTCATCCCTAAATGGTGTTCCTACTTCTTGTGAAATGGAAGCCCTGAAACAGAGGTGGTAGACCGGGTGGTGTGTCTGGTTTTCAGGCTTGCTCTTCCCAGCCAGCTGCACTGGGATCAGTTGGTTTCAGTCTGGTAACACACCGGCCTGTGCAGTGCAGCTGGGAAGAGCTTTTCTTCATGATCTCTGTTGGACTTAGCTGCGGCAGTTGAAGTAATTGCCAGTAGTTGTAATTGCTTTAATTTCTGCTGCTAAATCCAATAAGAATAATTAATTGGATTACACAATAATTATTTATTGTAAATGTGCATTTGCCATTGATTTAAAATAGCAGGAAAATATGAGTTCCTTTAATTATTTTTAGAGTAGGTTTGAACTGTAAGTATTTTTAAAATTAGCAAACTTAGTTATTTCAGAAGCAGTTTTGGGGGGAGGATTAACCAAGTAGTTGCAGTACAAAGACTAGGAAATTAATTTCTTCGGAGCACTTGGAGGGGGATAAAAATACTGTGATTAATACTTTTTTAATGCAGATACTTCAGTCAGCATTTAGCAAAATGGGTTCTGGTACGGACTAGGTTGACAAAGGACTTTGGTGATACAAAAACATAATTATTATAATGGATATTTAGGACAACTATAGATGTCCTAAGAAACATAAGGTGTCTCTAGGCAATGCAGAGCTAATCTACATCTGCTTCCAGATACCTTTGCAAAGTGAAGAATCAGTAAATAAATGATCATAGAATCTGTACTTTGCTAAACACAAGAGCTTATAAGAAGTCTTTCTAAGGATGTCGTATAGATGTGGCATATTCATTTTGTTTGTTTCCTTTACTAGAAAATAAACATCAGTACCTCATTTCTGTTCAGCTTTTGAATACCATATGTTTAAAAAACCAACACAGCTAAAGTAAAGTGTCCTAATTTGTTGTGTCATAAACCACATGTTCTGTTGTATCTTTATGGGCTTGTATGCCACTTATAAATACATTCATGGAGATTAAACTCCAACATTTAGAGCCTGTAACTTGTAAAGTTGTTTGGCCTCAGGTGTTGTTTTGTTTTTCAAAACTGTCTAAAGAACAGGGAAGTAAATTTGCAAAATATTTCAGGTTTGTTTCTTTCTTACCCATGCCCCCTCCCAGTTTGTTATAAAATTTGATCTGGTCTTAAAAAACTGGAGAAAGATCTTTTGAAAACAGTGTATTTGAATACGTAAGGCAAATTTTCAGGTTTCTGTCTGTAGAGATAGACCCTTTCTCATTCTTGAATAAGATAAGTGAATCTCTTTGTCATGGAACTGACCAACTAGATTTTTTGTTTAAAATCAAACATTACATTGTTGAAGGACCAAAGTATTCTATAAAGAATACTGCTAACTTTACAATATTATTCATTGTTTGAACTGCTATAATGATGCACTCAACTGAAAGTTTTCAGTGGATTCCTGGAGCATCATTTCAGGAAATTAATAATTCCAATTATTTCAGTTAAGATGACCCATATACTTAAAGTTTAGGCTTGTATTTAAGTACCTTTCTGAACCCAACTCATTGTCTGTTTAGTTTTGTGCCTAACTCCGTTCCTATTTAAAAGGGCTAAACACCTAAGCATCTCTTAAGTTCATCTGGTTAAGTGTATATTGAATTGGCTGTATGTAAGTGCATACTTGAATTAGGCATATACTTATGTATGTTACTGACCAAGGATCTAAATTAGAATGTAGATACACCAATTTAGACACACCACATACCTACCGTTAGATTTACTTGCACTATGTCTCTTGATCCTGTAGACACCTGCATGAGTATCCAGTTAATTGCAAGATGCTAGCTGTTCAGGATAAGGTCTGGTTCATTAGTTGTTTGAAAGCACTTAAGTATTTTGGTTTGCAGAAGAACTGGTACATAATTCTATGCCTAATCTGCATGCACAGCTGCTGGAACTGTTAATTCTAAAGCCTCTGAGCTACGTATTAGGCACGATGTGCAGCAAAGTACCTGATACTCATGAACAGTCAGGCAGATCAGGTGCACCTCTCATTGCATGCCTGGCTTCAAAATCAGAGCTGTAAAGAGTGCTGAACATTGTGGTGATGACTCGCATGTTTTTTAAAAGCCCTGGAAGTCATTATTGCACAGTTATTCTTAGGTGCTAATAATTCTCCTATTTTTCTCCTTTAGATAGCAAAATCAAGTGGTTTGTTACATGTTAAGGAGCAAAGTGCCTCAAAATTTAAAATAAAAGAAATGTAAATAGGAAGCATGGGGAAAAAAATGGGTACTGTTATTTTATCTTTTCTATTCCACCCCTGCTACATTAAGTTTCATTTAGATTTGTTTTGCCCTTTGGTCATACCCAGCTGTAACGCAGTCCTTGCTGCAGATCTGTAGAACAGGTTTGCAACACATTTTGTTTCTTTTTTTATAGTAGTATGTTTCCTGTGGGGTCTATTTGAACTCATATAGCTAAAACTGCACAGTGTTTTGAAACTTATCTTGTGGTTTGCTTTTGGATAAGATTACTTATATATTCGTTTTAAAATCCTGAAGTTAGGGGAGGTTATAGCTAAAATATATACAGTTTGAACCAAAGCAGTAAAAGCTACTGGCACAGTATTTGTATATACCTTGACTTTTAAAACAATGTTTAAATAAAATAATTTACTTTATTAAAGTGCATGGGGTAATACCAAAGGGCTCAGTTGAGTAGCATATATGTAATTATGTCAGTAATTTTGAACAGATCATAGATACCTAGTATAATTAGAACTTCTTTCTGTAGTTTTTCAGTTCAGTGTTTAATGTTTGTACCAGTTTAAGTCCCTTTGCATTTCAAATCTCATATGTACATTTAATTGTAGTCATAATTGCTTAACTATTAAGTATTTTGATTTTTGAAGATTTTTAGGGTTCATTTAGCAGTCTAATTGTGACTAAAGTTGAATGAAACCTACATTTAATTCAGATTAGGTATTACTTAAACATTTAGCATGATGGGGGATTATAATCTGGTTGAAATAGTATGAAATACAGATTTTGGGAAAAATATAGCTTGCTTAGCTGGTTGGTTATTATTTTCTTCAGTCTCAGTAAATTTAAAGCTATTTTATCAAAGTTGCAGGTAAACCGAGTTGATCTACAATGTAAGACAGTACAAATCTAAGTTCTTTCTGCCTTTCCCTCCTCCACCTCCAGCTTCACTTGTAGATGTATTATGTGTAGTCACAGTAGTTCAGTAGTTTTTATTTTATTTTTGTTTATTTTTACATCCAAAGTAGGTAGGACCAGAGGAATAATAATATTTTTTAGAAAGCACTGATTTCAGTTAGCACATACTTTGTGGGTTTTTTGTTTTGTTTTATTTTGTTTTTTCTTTTACTGGTTTGGTTATTTGCCATTTCTGGGGATTAAACTTTAAAAAATGTTCTTCTTTTCTGTATCTGATGTTCTGTGTGCTATTAGTGATGCAGCCAACACGAACGGTTGTCATGTGTAAAACAACTTTCGATCACCGCGAAAACACCGCCCTGGGAAAGCGTCCATGCTTGATATCGTTTGGTTCATGAACATTAAGTTTCCAGTACAGGTGACCCATAGCTCAAAGTGTTAAATAATTGTATACATTATTCAGTTTTTAAAATAATAATCCATTAATGAGATTGCTAGTCTTTGAAGTTTTGCTCACTTTTGTTTTTCCTTGTAGAGCAGGGTAAAAAGGAAAAACTTAAGTTCTTATTTGTTTCTTTGTAAGGATCTGGTAGATAGATTCATTGATATTTATTACATTTTTTAAATTGCAAGGGTAATTGTAAAATCTTAGAAAGAGTAACACCTGTGTAGTGTTCCAACCTTGTGTAATGCTTTCCTTTGCTCCTTCAGGTAAAATCCCAGATGAAGCCAAAGCCCTTTCTCTGTTGGCTCCTGCTCCTACTATGACAAGCTTGATGCCTGGTGCAGGGTTGCTTCCTATACCTACACCAACCCCTTTGACTACAGTAAGTAATGTTCAGTCGCTGTTTGATTTCTGGTTTTCTCTATAGTCAGTAGCCTTTTCTGTGTTCAGAGAACAAGAACTGTCTGATCCATGGATGTTGTCTTCTTGTATGGTAGATCAGTCAGGATTTAGGTGTGATGCCTCTTTTGAGGGTAGATCACGAAGATGTCTGTGCACTACCTTTCCTGGGTTTTTCCTTCAGATTATTGTTTTGTCAAACAGCTAGTAAATACTGATTTTGGTTTTGTCCATTTTAGTTTTTGTTTTTCCCTGTACCCATTAATTTGGTCCAACGACAAAAAAATTCTTAAAATGTTATGGGTACATTGACACAGTTCATTGGAATATTAAAATGCTGCATTAGGGTGCTTTTACTTGATATCTCTGTGACAGGGCTTTTGACTGTTCGCCTATGTTTTCACTACAAAAAGCATAGGAGCTACCTGCTGCTACTTCTGCTCAGTTCTCTTCTGCCTCTGTAAGCCTTTCTTGGCATCAGCAGCCTGCTGTAGCCTATTCAGGGAAAAATTCAAGTTACGATAGTTTTCTCTCTCTGTTATATTAAAAAAAATTACTGATGGCTTTTTGCGAATTTCTCATACTTGTTAGGAAATTTGTCTGCTGGAAAGGTAGTTGCTTTTGGGGGGAAGAAAACAAAAATTCAAACAAGGAGCTCAGCAGATGGATTTAGTAGTGGTTTTAAGTGACTTTTTTAATAACACTCCCTAGGAGAGATTTCAATTCCCAGTTCCAAAAACTAAAGCTGTATTGTCATTCTCTAGGAAGTGACTGGGTTTGTAGGGAAATAACTTAGACTTAATATCCTTCATTTTTCAACTGTAATTGATCTTGCCTTATGTGATTTGTTTGTCCAAAAGGTACCTTATGTGTGTGTCCCTTTGATGGACTGATAGCTATTACAGAACATATTGGCCCTGGGCACTGCAACTTCCCTTCCTGCCTTGCTGGGCAAGGGTTCAGCAGTTCCTCATCTACTCCTAATACTTGTGGCAAAAAAGTTAGAGTATTAGCAATGTCTGAGGGCACCTTAGTCAACTCGATTGACTGTAAGCATTGTATGTGTTTTCTGATTGATATACTGCATTCCTGGCCAGACCTCTTTGATAAGATGTTGACTGATAGCCCATAGAAAATCTTAACTATAAAAGGTTATTTATGGGTAGATTTATGTTCTTTTAAAAAAGTGCTTAGCTGGAACCTTGAAGTTGAAAATATTGTCTATATTAATTTGATTTATTTTTACAGAAATGCACAAGGCAGGGAAATACTAACAAGTGAAGTCTCTCCCACCAGTGCTTGGTTGCAAAGCAGATTCTGTTTTCATGTTTTCCAGCTTGGTGTTTCACTTGGCACTTTGGGGGCTATACCAGCAGCAGCATTGGACCCTAACATTACAGCACTGGGAGAAATACCACAGCCACCAATTATGGGGAACGTGGATCCATCCAAAATTGATGAAATCAGGAGAACAGTCTATGTTGGAAACTTGAATTCCCAGGTAGCCTTTTTTTTTTCTGTAATAGAAGTACTAATGGAAGGTATGGAATCGTAATTTATGAATTTTAATCTTACATGTTAAAAGTGTTTTTGTCAGTTGATAATAATAGGAATTTAAACAAAAAAAAATTTTGGTTACTAGTTATATTTCGAATTTTGAATGCTCCTGTGCTAGTCAGTTCAGATCAGATTGTGGAATTCATTCTGGCAGGATAACAGAGGAATCACACTGTAACTGAATTCAAGAAACATATTTATGGTTGTGTGTGTTGATCAAATGTCCAGCTGGGTTGTGTTAGTTGAGCAATGCCTCGGAAGTCTGACATTGCAGTAGCTTTCCCCCACAACACTGTGCAACTGCTTAAGTACAGTAAAATGGAATGATGTGTCCAAGTGGAAGCTGCAAAATAGCTTCGAGTTTCTATAGCAGGAAAGATAGGTTTGTCAGAAATTTGGGTTTTCAGCAATTGATTGAATTAATGGAAGAACTATTTGCTTTTGTCTGATGGCAATATAAGTATTTTATTTTGTTTTTTTGACAGCTAAAATAGCTACCAGAGTGTAGAAATACTATTGATTGTGATAAAATAAATAAAACAAGCTGGAAGTTAGTGGAAAAACAAATGAAAGCTAAGTCTTGTGATATTGCTTGGATTTTTTTTTAATTGATCAAAATTCACAGTCAGAGCTTGAACACAGGTGTATAAGGAAATTGCTCAGTTATTTCAAATTAGTTGCCTGAAAATTGTGAAATCCTGTGCAAATGCATTTTTAACCTAAATGTAGGAATCAGGGCTTGTGGTTGCACTATTTTAAATTGTATATTCTGTAGATCAATGGAAGAAAGATACATGTCTGTCTTGAAGTGTAACATTACCAAATTAATGTTATTTGTGTAATAATGGTGATTGTCTTTCCAAAATCTGTAGCTCCTAGATTACGTGATATATTGGATAAGTGGGTTTCATTATATATTTTGCTTCAGCTGAGCTCTTCAACTCTTTCTAGACTACAACAGCAGATCAGCTGCTTGAATTCTTTAAGCAAGTTGGAGAAGTCAAATTTGTGCGAATGGCAGGTGATGAGACGCAACCAACACGATTTGCTTTTGTGGAGTTTGCAGACCAAAATTCTGTACCTCGAGCTCTTGCCTTTAATGGAGTTATGTTTGGAGACAGGCCACTGAAGTAAGAAATTCCTTATCCATATGACTGTTGAATGAGAGGTTTCTTTGTATCCTTATACATTTATGAGTGATGTGCAGAAAGCTGCTGTGATAAATATTTTTTCATTATAAGGACCTATTGTTAACAAACTGAAGTGTTTGTATAAACTCCAGTTTCAAGGTTGTTGTTTTGGAAGAATATGGATGACATTGAGTAGAATATATTTACATTTGATCTTGCAATAGTGGAAGCTATACAAGTGAAAAAAGCTACAAAGTCCCTAGTACTAATTAAGCATTCTGTATGACGTGTGTGTAATTAGTATGCCTTAACATAGAGATTTAACCTGAAAAAGATAAATCAATTCCTAGACTTCTACTAGAAAATATTTTAACACAGAAATATTGTGCCGCATTTATTTAAAAGTGGTAAGGTTTAAAAGCAATCAAAGATATTTCAGATACTTAGAACAGATCAGTGTTAGGACAGATCTGTAGTTTTGCTGAACTTCTAAGTTTTCAGTTGTGCATCGAAGTTGAGGAGTTTTCCTTTCTTAGTTGTTTCTCATTTTCACTTTTCAAGTGTTTGGGAGTTAAAGGTTTCATGTTTCCTTAATTTAGAATAAATCACTCCAATAATGCAATAGTGAAGCCTCCTGAAATGACACCACAAGCTGCTGCCAAGGAACTGGAAGAAGTGATGAAGAGAGTAAGGGAAGCCCAGTCTTTCATATCTGCTGCTATTGAGCCAGGTAGGTATATTATGTTCATTACCTAACAGACACTTTCTTTGTCTACCTTGGCACACACTTTTTAGAGCATTTTCAAACACAGAAAAGGGTACACAAAGGTGAACAAATATGTTGGAAAAACCCAAAATGATCAAAATTGTGTTCATGCAACAAAGCAGTGGAATTAAGCTTTTTCATAATGTCTTATTTTCAGAAACACCCTCACTGAATGTTTTCAAACATGTATACAGAAGTTAATACTAAATTAATACTTCTGTTGGTGCTTTTAAAGTTCAAAGTACTCACAAACTTTTAAAAGAAAATACCTTTATATTTTGTTTTGTTCTCGTCTAGCGCCCGTCAATGTCATAGTTTCATGATCAGAGTGAGCTAGCATGGCTCTGAAAGCAGCTTCCCTTGTCTGCAACAGGTTAATTTTTTCCCCGTACTATGCTCTTTTTCATATTGGCTCAAAACTGTGTGCATCCTCACAGCACATGGGATCAGAGAATGAATCTGGGATAAAACTTAAGATACTGTAAAGGACTTCTTTTCATGCAGTTTGGTTTCCTGATCCCTGTTAAAACTGAAATGCCAGGTCAAGGAGGAGGGTGTTGGTGGGTTGAGAGATTAGACAGACATTGCAGTGCTGCTTTATGCTGGCTTAAATTGATTGCAAAGCCACAGCATAAAAAAATCTCAACTTGTTAAATCTGCAGTTGGTATCCTCCTTTTTCTTTCATCAGCAACATCGTGTCATTCTTCTTACTAACAAACCCAGGCATCGTCTTACATAGGTTAGACAGTGCAGAGTCTTGAGGCTTTTTTTTACGGGAGTGGATGAATATTTTCAGTAGTTTCTTAGGGTTGGAAGAAAAGTAGCTCTAACATTTCCTCAGTATTAAGCAGCAGAATAACATTTGGAGTCTGAACCGAAGTCTGGTGGGGTCACTGTTAAGGTTTCTGTTGACTTCCTGGCCTTTGGATCAAACTTTTCACCCTGTTTTCTGCATCTCTTCCTCCCATGAAGCATTATTTGAGGAATAAAACTTCAATATTTGTAAAATGGTCAAAATATCTAAAAGCATAGAAAGTACTAATTATTATTTACATTTTATGCTTGTTTTTAAAATTATGCCCTCTAAATTTACTCTATTCTTCTCAGGTTATTTAAGAAAAAGAAAGTAATTATATTGAGTAATATACAAGAGGAGAACATGTTGTGATCTTGTGCATTGTGGCAGCAACGTAAATCTCATTCCTAATAGAGCTAGCTGTTTATAATTATCTGGTTTATGTGTACTGCTGCAGGATGGCTGCACTCAACGAGTATATGCAATGACTTTCTTGGATGTTTCTGAAGGATATTTGCAAAGAAGGAAGATGTGCAAAGAGTAGGCCCCTTGCACTATATGTGGTACATTCCACTTGTGCCAGATTGTTAACTGGGATCTTTAAATGTTCTGAGCTTACACTGCAAAGTGGTTTTTTCCTCTCAGAGTCTGGAAAGAGCAGTGAAAGAAAAGGCGGTCGATCTCGTTCCCATTCTCGTTCAGAATCCAGGTCTAGCTCAAAATCCCGATCTAGAAGGAAAAGATCACACTCAAAACGCAGGTAAGTGTCGTTTTTATTTTGGACTAAGAGATCATATTGGAGTTTTTTGAGTGGTGGTGGTGGTGGTGGTGAATGAGATTTCTTACGGAGTTGTAAGACTGGTATCCCTGCAGAGAAGATAACTAGCTTACACTGACCAGATTGGAGTAACCAGGAACTTTGTCACTGAACAGATACTCTTTCTCCTAAATGCTAAATGTTTTCAGGATTACTTTTGGTTAAAACACACCATAAGGAACTTTTTGTATCATGTAGCATTACCATTTCTACGGTTTCATGATACATGTGTGCTGTGTAGCATAATGTCATTTCTATGACCTATATTTTAAAAAGAAGTAGTTACTTGTGTTTTGTGGATTGAACGTGTAGTTTACTGTTAACACCCTAAGCAGATAGTCTGGCTGGTTTTGCTGGCAGAAAGTTTGTGATGTCCTGAAATTCTAAACATCAAGTTAACAAAGGCACTATTTTAAATTACTGTACTGTAGATGTAAAACTGTTGTTTTTAAAAGCAGGAGAAAAAGGCTTTAGGGTAAGTTTTTCATTCTTTGGATTTTGTTTGCTTTACTAAATTTCTTCAGTTCTGAAACAGGCTTTGTAATATGGGAGGAAATAAATTACTAGATCACCTGTAAAATATAGCCATTANAGAGCTAGCTGTTTATAATTATCTGGTTTATGTGTACTGCTGCAGGATGGCTGCACTCAACGAGTATATGCAATGACTTTCTTGGATGTTTCTGAAGGATATTTGCAAAGAAGGAAGATGTGCAAAGAGTAGGCCCCTTGCACTATATGTGGTACATTCCACTTGTGCCAGATTGTTAACTGGGATCTTTAAATGTTCTGAGCTTACACTGCAAAGTGGTTTTTTCCTCTCAGAGTCTGGAAAGAGCAGTGAAAGAAAAGGCGGTCGATCTCGTTCCCATTCTCGTTCAGAATCCAGGTCTAGCTCAAAATCCCGATCTAGAAGGAAAAGATCACACTCAAAACGCAGGTAAGTGTCGTTTTTATTTTGGACTAAGAGATCATATTGGAGTTTTTTGAGTGGTGGTGGTGGTGGTGGTGAATGAGATTTCTTACGGAGTTGTAAGACTGGTATCCCTGCAGAGAAGATAACTAGCTTACACTGACCAGATTGGAGTAACCAGGAACTTTGTCACTGAACAGATACTCTTTCTCCTAAATGCTAAATGTTTTCAGGATTACTTTTGGTTAAAACACACCATAAGGAACTTTTTGTATCATGTAGCATTACCATTTCTACGGTTTCATGATACATGTGTGCTGTGTAGCATAATGTCATTTCTATGACCTATATTTTAAAAAGAAGTAGTTACTTGTGTTTTGTGGATTGAACGTGTAGTTTACTGTTAACACCCTAAGCAGATAGTCTGGCTGGTTTTGCTGGCAGAAAGTTTGTGATGTCCTGAAATTCTAAACATCAAGTTAACAAAGGCACTATTTTAAATTACTGTACTGTAGATGTAAAACTGTTGTTTTTAAAAGCAGGAGAAAAAGGCTTTAGGGTAAGTTTTTCATTCTTTGGATTTTGTTTGCTTTACTAAATTTCTTCAGTTCTGAAACAGGCTTTGTAATATGGGAGGAAATAAATTACTAGATCACCTGTAAAATATAGCCATTAAGATTTTTTTCAAGAATGCAACAGTCTTGCTATGTGAGACTTACAAAACACTTCCTGAAATGGTTCAGATTCTTTCAATGTCAGGAATGTCTTCTGAGCATTTATGATCGATCTAAAGATATTTGGCTACGTCAAGTATTTTTAAAAAAAAAAAAAAAATCAGAATATATTTGATACCTTAGACCTTAGCTGTAAAGAGGTGAGTGTTGTCATTCGTTTAGAAACCACTCTGTTGCATACTTTCATGCATTGTCTTTTAACAAGGCAACTAGAATTCTTTTATTAGTAGATACAGAAAATCTGGCCAGAAGGAGTTATCATCAATTATACTACTAAGCAAATATAGGTGCAGGCTTCAGTTTTGCCTAGTGAGACACCACAGTACATGTTATCTAATGGTATCAAAATATTAATTACCTTTTTAATGCAGGAAGAATAATTCAGTCACTTCCTTATTGCTTGCTTCTTTGCTGTTTCTCTAGCTCAGGACATAACTGAAAAACAACCTTTGTTTTGTGTAACACTGCAGTAATCTCAGTACTATTTTGTATTGGCACAAACCTAATTGATTTTTAGAATATAAGCTTGTATTTTTTTACTTGTGAAAAAACTCTGTTTTAAACAACTGTTGATGATTGGGGGTTTTTTGCTTGTTATTGTGGGGTTTTTGATTGTTTGTTGTTGTTATTTTTAAATGATGTGCCATTGTTAATGTCAGGTTAGAGAATATGCTGAAAATAGGCCACTGTGGTCCTTTGAGGCAGCTTCATCCCTAAGAATAAACTGTCCTTACCACTTAACTGTTTTACTCTTTTATAAAACACTTAAATAATTTTCATCTCTATGATATAAAATTTATTCAAGTCTTATTTTGACTCAATTGTAATTAATTTTCTCTCTAGTTAGTTTGTATTTCTGCACTGATAAGCAGAACAAAGCTGTAGGTAAAAAATGGTTGCCACTCCTCTCAGTATATATTACTCTGTGTGTCCTGAGCTGCAGAAGACAGGTGGAGCTGGTATTTCCTTCTATCTCCCTGTTTTTCAGGATTTATTGAGTTAACATATGTGGCCTTTGTCTTTGAAAGATTAAACATCATGGTACCTTAACCTCTCAGGCAAAGTATGCAGTGATGTGGTTTTTTAAAACGTAATGTTCACATTTGGCTTTTTATTTTTGCTTTCCTGGGGAATGTGTTCACAGGCAGTATGTTACTGAGATGTAACTCTTTATATAATTTTATCTAGTGAGGCAAGATTTACGTGTTTTTTCCTTTGTTGGTTGACCTAATTTTCTGGCATTGTTCATATAGAAGTAGATCTGGCAACAGATCAGTCTCAAGACACAAGGACAGACGCAGATCCAGAAGTCCCCTGAAAAAACGGTCTAGATCTAGGGAAAAGCGGAAATCCCGAAGTCGCTCTCGTTCTCGGTGAGTTCAGATCATAGAATCATAGAATTATTTTGATTGGAAGAGAGCCTCAAGATCATCAAGTCCAACCGCTAACCTAACACTGGCACTAAACCTCACTCATACACCTATTAAACACCCCCAGGGACAGTGACTCCACCAGTTCCCTGGGCAGCCTGTTCCAGTGCCTCACAACCCTTTCTGGAAAGGAGTTTTTCCTAATATCCAATCTAAACCTCCCCTAGTGCAACTTGAGGCCATTTCCTGTTGTCCTACCGCTTCTTACTTGGGAGAAGAGACCAACACCCACCTTGCTACAACCTCCTTTCAGGTAGTTGTAGAGAGCAATAGGGTCTGCCCTCGGCCTCCTTTTCTCCAGACTAAACAGCCCCAGTTCCCTCAGCTGCTCCTCATCACACTTGTTCTCCAGACCCTTCACGAGCTTCATTGCCCTCCTCTGAACTCTCTCCAGCACTTCAATGTCTCTCCTGTAGTGAGGGGCCTGAGTTCTGAGTTCTTAAGAAGGGATACTGTTCTAATTACACAGTACAGAGTTTTTGAAAAAAATGTAATAAACCTTTTAGGTGACAGTAAAGGATGTCTTTAGGCTTTGTGGGTGGGACAAAAGAATAGAAAGTGAATTTTAGTGCTGAGTGTACTAATTTTCACTGGGATAGAGTTTTAATCTTCATAGTAGCTCCTGTGATGCTTGGGAGGGTTCAATCACCACATCACCACACTGAGGTACCTAAACTTTGATAATCTAGTCTGCATTTAAACTATCATGCAAGCTGATCAAAAGTAGGTAACTTTAATTGCTAGACTTTAGCCAACAGATTAGGAATGTTCTGTGCAGCCTGTGCAGCCCACAAAAACTTGAATGATGCTTGTTCGATCTGTATGTGTTGAGAAGGGTGGATTTGGTCTGAACCTGATCTGGCATTCTGAAAACACCTATAGTTTTTGTGCATGACCTTTTATTTTTGCCTTTGGCAATCTCCTATTGGCCATGCCCTGCTGTGGGCACAAATGCGTGTGTCTATTATATGGCATATTTGCATTTCAGGATCTAATACATCTGTGTTTTACCTAGTCGATTAGTTTTCAACTCTGATTGTTTAATTACTGAACTGTGAAATTCCAACAAGATAATCACAAAATTTTCTAAAGGGTGAAGTAGCGAATGTTCACAAAACAAATGTGGCTAGGAAAATAGCTTCAAGAATGGAAGTCTTGGTACTTTTCGTTCTTTTTCGTCTCTGTAGTTCCCCTCATTCATTTAAAGGGAGTGTCATACTTAGGTTGTGCAGATTCTTCTATTTTTTTGAGATAAGAAGTTTTGTAGGAAAGAGAATTGCAGATCTGTGGACCTCAGTGTAAACAGGCATAGTCTGTGTAGCTAACTGGGCTTTGTTGATGGATTCTTTTGATTTTCTGTTGCCAGTGTCTGGAGCTTCTTGAGATATCTGCTCACTGGAAGGGGCAAGTCCAGTGAAATCTCTGTGGTAGATGAACTGGAAGGAACTTTCTGGGTCATTGTGAGACTCTTTGCTATTGCAGGGATTGCATGCTGTTTCATCTTTATGATCTTGCATTCCTTCTCTGAGACTTCTTTAGAAGTATTTGCCAAACCTGATAGGAACCAAAGTTGTCAGGTCACAGAGCATACACAGCCTACGATCTATTAGCAGTTGAGATGAAGATACAGCAAAACACTTCTTCCACTGAAGAAAGGTGGGGCTTGTACTGAAGGAGTCTTTTGAAGAATCTTTAAAAATCATAGAATAGGTACCAATGCCAATAGACACAGCAGCTTCTGTCAGTCTGAATCTCTTGGACATGTAAAAGCCTCCTAATTAATTTCTCTTGTGTTTTGTCTTGTTTCTCTTCTGAACAATTGTTCATTTTCTTATGTCCTAGAGGCAGGTCTAGGAGCCATGTATCCTTCTGCTAGAAAGGAAAGATGGAGTCACACGCTTCCAAATAATCCTATACCAAAATGTAATCTTCCAGCCAAAGCTGTGATCTAATCAATTTTTGTTTGACTTGACAACAAGAACATCAGTTGAAATTTTCCTCACAGTTCTTCTTTTTGTGAACGTGTATCATTCTGCCTGTCCCAAAGAATCTGATTTGTTCTGTTACCCTTGCTTCTGTTTTCACTGTTAACAATTTTTCAAAAATTTTTTTTAGTTCCTAATGACATCACAGGTGATTGAATTGTCTTGATTGAGTTTTGACCTGATATTTGCCTTTTGCGGGAATTTGTTTGGTGAAATTTTATCCCTGTTTTATTATTTCTGTGTATTAATTATTGTTGGACTTCCAAGCAGTTCCAGGATAACTTTGTGAGGGAAGACAATAGAACAAAGACTTCTGCCAGTCAGCTATCATTATTCATGTGGGGGTGTGTCCATTTTATGTGGACACAATTTTAGTGAAGAGTGGATTTACAGACTGTAGAGTTCGTCTCACTCCTGACAAAATGTGGAAAATTTGTGTGTGTAATAAAATAACTGTGAGGTAAAGAGACGTGTTCTTTCAAAATGTAATAATATCTCTCTGAAGATCATTGTGGTTTGATTTTGGCCTCTCCTTCTCCAATTTGATTTCAAAATATTTCCTAGCTATGTAGCCTTTTGCTCATGGTGAACAGAGGTTGAAAATTAAAACATTGAATAATTACTATTTTTCAACAGAGATACTTTGTCTTGAGCAATTAATGTATGCTAAAGGTTTAGTTGACATTTTAATTGGAATGTTCGAAAATTAATTAATGGATTTGTGTTTGGCTTTTCACAGGGACAAGAAAAGAGACAAAGAAAAGGTCAAGGAAAAAGAAAAGGCCAAAGAAAAGGAGAGAGACCGAGACAAGGAGAAGGAGAGAGACCGAGACAAAGATAGGGAAAGAGAGCGTGATAAAGAGAGAAACAGGGAGAAGGACAAGGAGAGAGATAAAGAGCGAAACAAAGATCGAGACAGAGTCAGAGACAAAGACAGGGATAGAGACAGGGACAAGGATAAGGACAGAGATAGGGACAAGGACAGGGAAAAGGAGAAAGATAAGGAGAAGGAAAAAGACAGGGAAGAGATAGACCAGAACAAGGAAAAAGAAGATAGTGAGAAAGAAGGAGAGAAAGACAGGGAGAAGAGTAAGGACAAGGAGGCAGATCAGGACAAAGGAGAGGTCAAAGAAAAGGACAGAGACAAAGAAAAGGAAAAAGATGGGGATAAGGAGAAGGAACGAGACAGAGAAAAAGACAGAGATGATAAAAAGAAGAAAGATAAGAGATCCAGAACACCCCCAAGAAGCTATAGCTCTTCAAGAAGATCTCGTAGCTCCAGCAGGTTTGTTTAGAATTTTTTCGTACTTTTTTTGACTTGTCAGTTCAGAGAGGCACCATCCTGCTTTTTATGTATCAGTATTGCCATGTCTCTTACTAATTAAATTTGTATTAGAACTGTTTTGTAGATTTTCCTATAAAGTAAAATCTATTACAAGGAGCTCTACATGATGCCTGATAGAACACAGATTTTTGTTGGGCTGCTGGTGCTTGTCTTTCACATAACCATATAGTATAGTCCTTGAGGACAATAAGGAAATTATTCTTGTGCCATTTCTCTGTGTTGGACCCATCCAAAAGTTCTGATAAAGCAACACCACAGATCATCTTTGTCCTGATGAATGTCTGAGTCACTGTTAATAGTTCCTTGGTTGCTTACATAATGTACATTGTTGGTCTGCAGAACTTAAAAGCAGTTAGGTGATAATACTTGCCACTTTTCAGCTGGATGGGTGAACAGCAGGAAGCAAGCATGTCACTTGGCTGGCAAACTGTATCTCAGCTGGAAGATAAGGATACCTTCTTTCGCTGGTTAGATGGCCAAGTACAATAAAAAGAAACATTCCTTAACAATGCTGATAGTAAACAGGAGAACATCCAAGTTAGTGTAGCTGTTGCTTTTCACTCGAAGGGACGCTAAACTGGGTGCAATTCTGGATAAATTCAATACAGCAAAAGGCGGCCGTGAGATTGATTATAAGCTCTTTAAGTGGACTCGCTCAGGCATATTTGAAAATCATCGCAGCTAACTTGAGTTCAGAAGCTTTGGTGGGAAAAGTCCTTTCTGAACACCTCAGAAATTAGGGAGTTCAGAAATACTGCATGTCGAATTTAGATACCAAATTTTTTCTAGTACCTTGAGAGAATGAAATGCTGTGTGAATTGGAAAAAGTTCTATGTACTATAATCATTTCACTGGACAGAAGCAAAATTCCCACAGACCTCAAAATTCAGAAGTTCATGGTTCATACAAAGCAGAAAAGGGTGTAATGGTTTCTGAACATTCTGTTTGTGCTATATGAAATGTTTGTGTTGTTTTAGAGGTTTTTTGGGCAAAATACTGTGGCTGCTTTAAGCGTCTGTGGCCTCTTATTTTAACGCATTTTTAATATTTCGTGGTTTGAAGACCTACACAGAGTAGAGGCAGTTCTGCCAGCTTTGAAAATGTGACATTTTCTGTCTATAGGCCTCAGGAGTGTTGAATTAGATAAGGGTAGAAAAAAGATTTAATATTTTGACAATGTGTAGCTTATATAAGAACACTGGTGGAAGACCCAGTTCCTAATGTCAAATAGCAAGTGTAGTTAGCTGCATTTTACCAAAAATTCATACTCTAGTTTGTAACACTTATGCTCCACTTTAAGAATCTTGCTGTTTAAGAAAGTGCTGTGGAAGGATCAAATGCCATGTGCTTGGGCAAGAAACTCTAGTGAAAATTAGCGCATCTCTTCTAGTGGACTCACAGTACAAAACACGACTTTGATTTCAAATCAATTTTGTTACGGATGTTACTAAACAAGGACTATATTATTTTGAAGATGGGGGATAAGAGGAATACACTTCTTTGTATAGATTTACAATTCTTCTTCACGTATAGCATTATTATTAGAGTATTGATATCGGGGCCAGTACTATTGAACATCTTCATCAGTGGTGTAGACTGTGGGACAGCGTCTGCCCTTGGCAGGTGTGCAGACTATACAGAAGTGTGGGGAGAGGCTGGTATACCAGAGGAGTGTGCTGCCATTCAGAGAAAACTTGGTGCTTACAGGCATCTCATGGAGTTCAACAAAGAGAAGGGCCAAGCCCTGCACCTGGAAGAATAACTGCAATGCACCAGTACAGCATGGGGGCTGACTGGTTGGAAGGCTGGCTGGCGGAAGAGGACCTGGGGGTCCTTGCAGCCAAGAAGGCCAGCAGTGTGCTGTGCTGCATTAGGCAGTCTTGTGAGCAGGTCAAGGAAGGTGATTTTTTTCCCTCTCCTCAGCACTGCTGAGGCCACATCTGGAATCCTGCGTCCAGTTCTAGGCTCCCCATTACAAAAGACACACAGACATACTGGAGTGAGTCTAGCGAAGGGCCACAAAACCGATAGAGAGCTTGGAGCATCCATCATACAGAGAGAGACTGAGAGTGCTAGGATTGTTCAGCCTGGAGAACAGAAGGCTGAGGGTGCATCGTACCAATGTGTTTGAATACCTGATGGGAGACAGTGAAGAAGACAGAGCCCGAGTTCTCACTGGGGGCCAGTGACAGGCCAAGAGGCAGTAGACACATATTGATGTATGGGAAATAAAAGGGGTTTTTTTGTGTTTGTTTTGTTTTGTTTTGTTTTCTGGGTGATCTGGAACCAGTTACCCTGAGAAAATGTGGAATCTCCTTCTGTGGAGATGTTAAAAATCTGAGTGTGGCCCCGAGTAACCTGCTTAGTTGACCGTTTTAAGATCGGGAGGGAGAGGTTGGACTAGGTGGTCTCCAGAGGACTCTTACAGCCTCAGTAATCTGTTATTCTCTGAAAAATAATTGTGAATAGGTTGGCAGAGTCTAAGCTGGCAGAGTCCCAGTTAGCTTGCATTTAATGTTAACCGTTTACTTTGATGATTGACATTGCCTAATTGAAATTGTTACAAACCTTTTTGGAGAAGATTATGTAACAAAATGGCATTTCAGCTGCCTGGATTTACAGTACAGCACTGAGTTGGGACTGCTGATCCTTTACCTGCTGAGTGTGAAATATTGCACAAATAGTCACCTTTTTGGAGAAGAGGTGAAGGTGGAATAGGGCACAGAGGACCTTTCAAGAACTAGGTGGCAGCTGGCTTCGCTTTACTGACAGATAGCGTTGCAGGTACTAGAAATCAGATTGCTATGTGTGATTCCTAGCTGAAGTGACACGGACCAGAGGAAGGGGAGGATCAGACTCCTTTTCCAAGAGACATCTATAAGCTATCAGAGGAGATAGGTACAGAATGTGAGTTCTGTGTATGATTAAGAAACACAGAATCACTATAAAAGTATTCACTTGGGGTTTTTTGTTAAATTTTGCTGTATTGGTATTGCTTAAGAGTGTTAAAAAGCAGGTGCATAAGTCTTTGTAGAGACAAATGTAATTGAGATGGGTACAAATGCCATCAGACACAGCTGTTTTTCTCCAGCTTGAAATATGAAAAGCAGAAACTGAAAATTAGATTTCATGAATAAACTGTTTCTAGTTTGAACACAATTACTAAGGCACTTGGTTACTCACAGATATGAATGCTGGAAAGCAAAATAAAGTGATGATATACTCAATGTAGCCCAAGTGGGAGCACTGTCAGGATAATATATCAGTTTCCAGTATCCTCATTTGAAAAAAGGTGATGATAAATGTGAAAATGTTCAAAATGAGAGGCACGTTAACTAGTGAAGAGCTGATCAGCAATTGTGTTGTTTTCTCCATGATTTTGAAGCCACTTTACATTTTGTTTACCAAAGGTCACATCAAACTTAAGAACTTGCTGAAAAAAGTAGTTATGAAATTTTGTCCTGTGCAGCTTCAGGAGGGCATGGTGGATGATACTGTGAGAGTACCAATACAGATAGTGATACTAGATGTATCGTAGTGTAGTATCCTTTTGTAATTTGTCCAATAACTCTGATTTCTTGGCCTTTCTAAACATTGAAGATATAAATATTCACACCTAATGGTGTGATTTGCAAAAGCTGGTGTGCTTAAGTGTAGCTTTTGTGCAATATCTTTTAAGTGCCCTCTCAATTAGGTTTTAGCTCCTGTTTTTCTTTGCTGGTTCTTTCTGTCCACTTTTCTTGCTCAGTTGAGAGGTGATAGGAAAAAAACATCTCACTTTGACAGAGATAGGTTCTACATTTCTCTCGAATGAAGCTTTACTGCCTCGGTTTTTGCTTTACTTTAAAATATGCCTCAGTATGTTTGCAACCAGTTATTTAATGTTTTGTTCTGCCCTAGATCAGACTCCATGATAACAACTCCAGTGAATTCCGTATACCTATGTGAAACAGCTGTTTTGTATAATACTTTGAGATCTTCAGTGTGTTGCAGAATGATAACATTTTGTTTACTAAGTAAGGACTGCTAGGAAAACAATAGATATTAACTTACTTATTCTGATTTTGACAACAGCTTGAATTTCATTTTGCACTGTTGGCTTCCAAACCCATAGGAATAGCACTAGCTCATGTATTTAGGAATTAAACTTCAGTCAGGCTGAACTGAAATTACAGTGATCTTCAGGTTGTAATGTTATGTTTTGAAGATGTGTTGCTTATTGTTATGGCTTTTGTCTTAATGTGGCTCTTCGTTCAGTTGGATTGTTTTCCTTATTGAAGAAACTCTTAATATAGAATTGGTGAATTCAGTGTGTTTCCATTGTTACCAGTAAAGGTACAAACATGTGAGGATAAACAAAAACTAAAATCCACTTTCCCACCAAACTGAAACATATGATTTTTTTTTGTTTGTTTTGTACAGTTCGTATGTTGTTGGTGATATATAATGTTAAATTCAGGGATATTTACTTGGTTGTGTCAGATAATTTTAAGAACTTTCTGGTTTTATAGTGTTCCTGAATTTATTATTTTATTCTTTGATGACCTTGAATTTCTTGTTCCTGCAGAGAAAGGCGTAAAAGAAAGAGTAGAAGTCCCTCCAAGTCTCCTAAAACATCCAAAGCAACAAAAAGAAAGTCTTCACGAACTCCTTCACCAAGAAGGTCAGTTTGATGTAAACATAAAAGTCAAGGAGCATTAAAGGAGGAAGAGTTTATAGGATTTTAATTGTCTTACTGCCTTTGCGCTAATCATCTCAGATGTTTTCAGTTGGTCAATATGACTCAGTTTTAACTTAAAACAAAAACAAAGCAAAAACCTCAGTGGATTTGAGCTTTGGTATGCTTTCAACTAGAGAATTTCAAATCTGTCAACACGGCAAGTTTGCTTCAAATCCATAGAAGCCCTTAATTGGATACAGATTAAATTGGTTTTCTCTTTAAAAATACCATCCATACTGAACACATGCATTCTTTAGCTCTCTTCAATCAGAAAATCCCTTGTCTGTATTAAGGGGGTTTGGTTATGTTTCATGTTTTTTTGAAAACCCACAGATGAGAGTTTAATTTGCAGATAAACGGTTTGAAGGTTGTTGCTGTTGGATCAAATTCTGATTTGAGTCAAAAATTTCTTAAACAGAAACAAGAAAGAAAAAAAAAGAGAAAGAGATACAAATAATGATAGAAGAGAAAGAGAACGCTCCACCTCCAAGAAGAAAAGTAGTAAAGAAAAAGAGGGAAAGGACAAACCTGACAAAAGCACCACTACTTTGAAGGTAAGCTGTGTGACCAAGTGATAAGCAGAGTGAAGTGGTGCTAGTGGAGCCATTATTGAAATTCCCTCCCTTTTTAAAATTTATTTTCCTCCTCCTTTTTTATTGTTTTCCTTACCAAGTTATTACCATTTGGGTTTAGCTTTTGCCAGTTCGATATCTACAGTTGGTGTTAGTGGGCCAGTTTCATAAGTCTCTGTGTTTGAACTGTACTGGACCTGTAGCAGCCAGTGTGAATAGGTTACAGAAACACTTTGTTTTAGTTTCTCTTTCCTGTTCTTTGCCATATGTTAGGACTTGTCTGGCTGCCTATCTATATCAGTAGGCAGGAAGCAGGCAGTGTAGCTAAGGAGCAGTGTTCAGGGGCAGCTTGGCTCTCAGGCTGAAAAGATTACTTTTTTAATAAACTTTCACTCTGCAGTTCAGCCTCTCCCTGCTTGCTTTGGTCTTGGTCTGTGTATTGGACTATGCAGTAGTAAAGTTGAGCTGGGGCAGAATGGTGTGGGATTTTCACCTGCAAAGTAGGTGGTGATGTGATTAAGAAACAAAACATCTCCCAATTGTTTAATGTTAGAATTTGAAAAGAAGCATGCCTTAAAAGAGCAGTTTGTTGTACTTGGAATTATTAAACCATTATAAAACAGCTGGTTTAGGTGACTCTGTCCACATGTAATTACATGTCCATGTGTAATTACCTTATGGAAGAATCCTCTTAAAATGCATCACATACCTGGCAAAAAATACGAAAGAAAAAATTTAATCCTATTTTATTTAGAAAATATGGTGCAATCTTAATTTCTGGAGCTGTTTCTCATAGGTTCCATGAAACTGCTTGTTCTGTTTTTTTCTGAATATCGATGAGTGCTTCAGCCAATTGAAAAGAAAGCTTTGAAAAAAAAAGAAAAAGAAAGAAAAAGAAGCTGACACCTCTGTTCTAAAAATTGCTCAGACAACATAGGGATGCAAAAATTGAGACAACAAAAATACCAAGGGTTGGTTGGAAGTCACATCCAATAACGCTAAGAATATTATTTTTTTGTAAAATTATTTTATCTTTGGTAGGACAAAGATCACACTAAAGAAGATCAGAATTCAGAATCTGACAAGGAGATGGACAACAGAGACACGCAAAGGATAGATGAAGTCAAACTACAACAGAATGGGAACTGTCAACTAAATGAAGAAAACCTCTCAATTAAAATGGAAGGGGTTTAAAGAGAAGAATGGACCTCTCATTCAAATAAGGAATGAAATCCAAAGCTTTTTATTTCCCAGAATGAGGAAGAAAATGTCCAAGCAATCAACCTGAACGTGTTGATAGTACTAGTAGCTCTTCCAATTCTCGTGATAGCTTTGTTGCTTCTTGCTGAAAAACAAGAGAGCACAGACCAGTAGTTATACCATGAAAAGGCAGTTGCCATCAGAACTCTTCATCTCTGAAAATCCATGCATTTGCGTGATGGCTGTACTTATTTGTAAAATGATTTATGTTAAGTTTTGCCATAAGCTGTTACAAATAAGTAGAAACTGAAAGATGTAAACCTGTACTACCCAAAAAAAAGCTGAAGATATGCATTGAAGGTTGTTTAAAATACTGCTTGTTGATGAATTTTGTATTGTTTTACCTTGTGGGTTAAAAAATCCACAAAAACTTCTATGTGTACTGTTTGATGTGCTTGAAAATGGTGCATAAATATACACACTTTCTTTTGTTGTAAATGACAACTGTAGCTAAAGGGTTTTTAAACATAAATGCAGTTTTACGGTTCTTATGTTAAATACCCACTGACAAGTATGTTTTTCATTTGCTCACTTCTTGAGATTCTTTGATTTCATTATTTAAAATAATTTCTTACTAATATCCCTAAAATTAATAATTTCTTTTGAAGTATTTGAGCAGTGCATGCTACTTTTCTGTTCCTAAAAGGAACATTGCCATGTTATTGATAATAGGTTAGCTTACTGGGTTATTTTGGGGATGTTTTGTTTTGTTTTTCTTTTGTCCTTTCAGAAGTGAGCACATTTGTGTGATATTATCAGAACTCATAGCTTTGTTTTGAGCCGTACTGCAGTGTCTCTGTTCAGCTGCAAATAGTACAGGTGCCATTATGAAAATGAATTTTCTTATTTGTTTAAAAAAATATGGGAGCACAAGCAGAAGCTTTAGTGCCTTCTTAAAATGTGGTATTTTTTAGAAATGTATATGTGCTATTACTCATTTTCAGCTAAAACTTAAATGATCTCTATTGCTATTTTACCACCACCATATTGTAGACAAGAATGCAAGTGATTTGTCAGAACAGTTGTTTGATTCACTTGTTAAAATACTAAATCTCCATTTTTACTTTTATTTTTAGAAGAGATTTATAGATGAAAGCAAAGATGCAATTTGGGGACCACCACTGTACAAA
>VWYH01005549.1:2295-15403 GCA_013399365.1 Pampusana beccarii | reverse complement strand
ATTGATCTTTCTTTATCATCCAAGTGTCTGGAACCACACATCCTGATGTTCCCACAGATATGGGCTTGTCATCTGCTTGACTTATTGCCAGAGTCTATGTAGTTACAGTGCATGTCACAGGGGTTGAAGTGGCTGTCATCAGAACTGGCATAGCAGCAGTACCCATTGTCAGAGTTGGAGTAGTGGCAGTACCCGGTGTGGGGAGTGGAGTAGCTTCAGAGCTCAGTGAGGTAACTGAGTATGTATGTGCCTGTTAAGCTGTGATTACTCATATCATGTTCTCCTTGCACCTGCCCCAAAGGCAAGGACTAGAGCTAAGGTTGCAACACAGCCTTTGAATGGGAAGAAGATATCAATGTGGTGAGAGAGTGCATTTTGCTGACGTCTCTAGCTATTACTTATGCACATGGGGAGACCTACTGACTGGATGTTTATGCAGCCTCAGGGCTGGTGACATCTAGCTCCTAAGTTGGGCAAAGTCATGCAGAAGGAAAGAAGCTCTGAGCCCTGCTGGGTCACTTAGGAGCACAAAAGAAGAATATTTTTAACAGTTTGAGGACATGTGGTGTTCTGCTAACCAACAGTTCAGGAAAATGAAATGATTTCCCAGGCATGTTGCTCATTCAGAACATAAGCATTCATTTTTTTTCCCCAGAGCGGCCAAATCAAATTCATTAAAGACTAAGAGGCACCAGCCAGTTCAAAATTAGCTCTACGTTTGTTATATCATCCTCCAAGTACTTTGAAGCCCCAAAATGAAAGACATTATAAAAATACAATGTATTATTACTAGTTGTTGTGGTATGAACTCCATATTGCGGTTCTAACATGTCTGGCACAGCAGCATTTAATGGTGGTGTAACTTCATTCAGGCCATGATATTCTACTGTTAGTCTCCATTCTTCACTAGACTTCTGCACTGGCCAGATGAGGCTGTTAAAGGGTGAATGAGTCTTACTAATCACCCCCTGGCTCTTCAGCTGAAGAATCAACTTCTGGATAGGAATCAGAGACTCTCAATTGGGGCGATATTGCGGGCGATGCACCATCGTGGTAGCAATTGGTACTTGCTGTTCTTTGACTCTCAGCAGTCCTACAACAGAAGGGTCCTCTGAGAGACCAGGCAAAGTAGACAGCTGTTCAATATTCTCAGTGTCCACAGCTGCTATGCCAAATGCCCACCGATACCCTTTTGGGTCCTTAAAATACCCTCTCCTGAGGTAGTCTATGCCGAGGATGCACGGAGCATCTGGGCCAGTCACAATGGGATGCTTTTGCCAGTCTTTCCCAGTGAGGCTCATTTCAGCCTCTATAACAGTCAGTTCCTGGGATCCCCCAGTCACTCCAGAAATACTGATGTATTGTGTTCCTTTATAGTTTGGTGGGATTATTGTGCACTGAGCACCAATGTCTACCAAAGCTCTATACTCCTGGAGGGAGTACCACCAAATTCATATCTTCTTCCCATTCAAAGGCTGTGTTGCAACCTTAGCTCTAGTCCTTGCCTTTGGGGCAGGTGAAGGAGAACATGCTGTGAGTACTCACAGCATAACAGGCACATACATACTCAGTTACTTCACTGAGCTCTCCTCTGTTCAGCTGTTTTGCCATGCAACCGGACAGGCAGGACAGAAATTCTGGCACACAGACCCATCTCAAATACAGCATTGGAACTGGTCTGAGAAAAGAAATGTGGGGAGGAGTTAAAAATCAATAGATGCATCACTGCACTAGGCCAAACTGAGCAGAGTATAAACTCTGTGTTATGGGAAATTATTAAAGGACAATGAGTAAAGTATGAAAAAACTGCTTTTTAAGTCTTTATTCCTTGAAACTAGATGTCAGCTGTTATCGAAAATCTCATATCCATTCTTTTGTTGCTCAGATGTGGAGAACAGAAATGTCACAGCTGCAGGGTGCCATTATAGACTATTTTGGTCATGAGACTGGGGAGCAAGTTGACAGATAGTGTGATATTAATGGTATTCCCTCCTAAAATTTTAATAACTGAAGAGTGCTTAGAGCATGGGATAGGTGCCTTTTGGTTGAGTGATTAATATAGCTGAAACTTAAAATGAATGTATTGTGTTTGCTTTATTCATGTTAAACAACAAGTTCTCAGAAGTCATCATTAGATAAATAGGAGTCATGTGAGTGCATCATGTTGACATACACA
Organism: Pampusana beccarii; assembly: GCA_013399365.1. NCBI lineage: Eukaryota > Metazoa > Chordata > Aves > Columbiformes > Columbidae > Pampusana > Pampusana beccarii. The sequence continues at coordinate 13,227 of VWYH01005549.1, read as the reverse complement.
AAATCTGTGCTATCCTTGGAGGTTCTGTTTAATGAGAGGAACATATACACAGGGGAGAGTGCCAGCCCTGCCAATAACAGCAGGACAAATGCAGGCATTTTCAGGACTTTGAACACTAATTGCAAACAGTTGCTTTTTTTTGTTATAATTGAGTGTTCACAAAACTGTTAGACTCATAATTAGACTATAATGTCTTTTGTCTAGAGTTTATAGTTTGTCTGTAAAAGAACCTTGCACCATTTGGAGGCCGTAGACATGAGGAATTTAATTTATGACCTAGCTAAGACTATAACACAGATAACTAACTTCTCTGCTTTTGTCTCTCTTCTAACTAGTTTCTCTTAACCTTTACATAATTAACATTTTCACTCTAGTAGCTGAGTGAAGATATTACTCCTCATCTTTTAAGGACTGATCACTAAAGGTAAAAGTGACCTGCACAAAGTAATGGGCACACCGCTTTTTCAGGTGAAGTTATGTGTACTTTAATTAGTACATGGCTTTTGTAAAGACCCTTTGTACAATGCTTCCCTTTGAGTGCTAGATTAAGTCTAAAACACTATAGTAGTAAATTAAACTGTGCTGGCATACGTTCCCAGGCACAGCTCAATCATCCACAGTGATAAATTGTCCCTGTCATGTTTTTAGCCAGTACCAGCTAGCATCCTTGCAAACAGTTCCTGGCTATAGCTTGGGAATAGGAATAGCTGCAAAGCAAAAACAAAGAAGGAACATAAAGATGTAAATGACAGCTTATCTACAAGATGTGTCATGCTCTGTTTTAAACTCAAGCTTCCCTAATTTTATGTAGACTAAAATATATTCAGTCCACTAATGAAATTAAATGATTAATGCAAATATGATTAATTTTTACCTTCTTTCTAATTAATCCAATTTGAATTTCATCATGATGTGATGAAAAAATTACTTAGGGAGAAACTAACTGTTGGTTAGTTTACATTTTCATAGATTAAATGTCAAAACTACAGGATATGTGTGCTTTATGATTTCCAAATTATTTTACTTTTTTTTACTTTTAGTTTACAGTTTCAGACTATGTTTTATACTCACTTGGCTGTCATAGTGTATTAAAGTTTTTGTTATTTGAAGGAGTTCTGCAAGGAAAATTAATACGGTATTAACACAAGGATATGAGAATGGCAATGCTGGGTTGGACCATAGTTTCCTGTCTTCAGCAGTGGTCAGCAATGGATGTTGAAGCTGAGAACAGAACAAGTTGATATGATGCTTCCCCAGAATGCTCTCTCCTTCTCCAGCAGTTGTAGTTAGGGGCATCTAATGATCCCAAAAGGATTCTATAAAATCTGTTGCAGGGTGTCATAGGGATTCATTTCAAACATTTCCATCTGTTGACTGTCAGCCGCTGCAACTGGTTTTACTACAGATGATTTCATTGCAGCCTTTCTGTTGCTGTCAGGGCTGGTGTTTTGTGCAGGCCGACCTCAGTGTGCTCAACAATCATGTGGCTAAGGCAACCATTCTTTATACGTTTTATTTCAAAGGTGTCCCTAGATAGTAATTATTGCATGCATACAACAGATTAAGAATCAAGTGTTCTTTGTGATCATTCAAACCCACTGTTTTTGGAGGGACTCCTGTCACTGATCCAAAATAAGACACAGGTTCCACATTAGTCCAACAGGCAATGCCAGAGTAGGTGTAGCAGTGATGGCAGCATGCAGAGCGAAACAGCAGTGTGGGTGCCAGGTTGCGTGTAGGCTTTGCTCTCCCCTACTTTCTTCAGGAGGAGGTCCTGGTCCAGTGCTGTGTATATTTTGCACTGCTTCCTTCCTCTACATATCACTTGGCAGGAAGGACTCTGGCCCTTAGCATTGTTCAATGAGATCAATGTTCAATTGAACTGAAAAAAATAAGACCTCTAGAAATAAAGCATTCCTCTACTACAGTGGAATGGGACATTCAGAATCAGAGAGTGAAACATGGAGATAGATAATTGTTGCATTTTCAAATAAAATGTGTTTGAAAGGTGTCATGTCACCCGAGCTAGCAATACAACCACGATAGCCGCTCACTCACCCCCTCCCCACCCCCCCAATAGGGGANCTCCCCTGGCTGCGCCCCAGAGCAGAAACAGTGAGAGAGAGAAACCAGAAGGCCCCACTCTCCTTAAATATGAAGCATGATGCTAATGGGATGGAATACTCTTATGATCAATCTGGATGTCAGTCAAGCTCTACCCCATCCATGCCCCCCTTCCTCAATGCCTCATACCTGGGGGCAGAGCGCTAAGAATGTCCTTGGCTCTGAGACCAGAGCAATTAAAAACATTAACTCTGTGCTGGGGTGTTATCTCTTGTTCTCAAACTAAGTCCAAATAATGACTGTGCTAGCTATGAAAAACAAAGGTTTCTAACCGCACGAAGAAAATTAACTCATTTTCAGTCAAACCAGCACAAAAGGCATAGCCAAATAGAGTGTTACTAAGCAAAGAATAAAAGCTCCAGTGTGAGGAAAAATTAATTATGACTCTTCACACTGTGGAAAGTATCAAAGCATAATTCACATTAAACCAATGTGTCATGGTTTAACCCTAGTTGGCAACTAGGACTACACAGCTGCTCATTCACTCCTCTCATTCCCAAGTGGGATGGGAGAGAATTGTATTCTATTCTTTTAAATATATTCTTTTGTTTGAATAACCTATTTAGCATGAGTAGCCAAACTTAGCATGAGTAACCAGGTTTGCTGAAATTCCAGGCCACGTACCGTGAACTTGACCTGGTTGCTTGGTTATGATGGCCTTGAAGACTGGTTCAAGGCGATAAAGAGGAAACTGTCAGAAAAGCTGCCTGGAAGGCAGAGAAAGAATCCAATAAGAAACAAAGAAGACCCCAGACCCAGAATTACCATTAGATCAAAAGGTATGTGGACAGCACGTGAAGGACGCAGGAAGAGCAGGTACATAGATTGTGATGGTTTAAAAAGCTCAAGCCTCCTTTGTGTTGGGGTCCCTCCCCTTGAGAGGCACACAGTCCAGACCATTTCTTTGCTGTACCTTTCAATTTATTTTATCTTTTAATTAAATTACTTTTTTTAAGCACACGCATCTGAGACTACGCTATGAGAAATCTAAGGTCAAGAACATTTCTTTAACAGCCAGCTTGGGTCAGCTGTCCTGGCTTTGCTCCTTCCCAGCTTCTTGTGCACCTAGTAGAGCATGGGAAGCTGAACAGTCCTTTGACTACCCAGCAACAACCAAAACATCAGTGTATTGTCAACATTCTTCTTATACTAAATCCAAAACAGAGCACTATACCAGCTCCTAGAAAGAGAATTAACTCTGTCTCAGCCAAAACCAGGACAGTATGCACCCCTTATTCCATACCATTTACATCATGCTCAGGTCTCACACTATCCAATACATTCTCACTACCCACTACCACCCTTCCCATCCTTTGATATAATACACAGATATTCCCTTGGTCTACGGACCACCACTGTAAAATGTCTGTAAAATGTCTATAAAATGCCTGTTGAGATTATTATCTATTACTAATCACAGATCACTAATCACAGATGGATCCCATTCCTAGCTGAAAGAATGCTTTCTTCATATATGATCTATGTTGAATCACTTGCTTATAGTTATTTTTTTATATTTAGATCTGAAAAAAACAAAGCAATTTAATGGCTGAATTTACATTTTCCTGACTTCTATTTAATTAACTTAATTTAAAAATTATTCATTGCTTCCGGTTACATTAACTTTTGCTCCATGCCTGTTCAAGATGATTACAAATATTCAAATGCATTTGTTGAACTTAGATGAGTTTAAAATGAAGTATAACTGCATAAGAGGCAAGAATTACATGGTAATACATTTCATTGTCATTATGTTAGTTTATATATCTCCAAGCAGTGATCCCAAAAAGTTCAGGATATTTCAAAATGTAAAATAACACAACTACTTAGTAGTAAAAAAACCCCAGCAAATCTAATGTTTAAGTTTCTTCCTTAGAAGCACAGGAAATTTAAACATGCAACCATAAAATTATAAGAGCAAATGTGACAAGAAATACTCCAGTTCCTCCAAAAAACAGCTATGAACATTTCTACTTCATTTGCTTTTCATGTTTCCATTGTGTCCTGGTTTCATCTGGGATAGAGTTAATTTTCTTTCTAGGAACTGGTATAGAGCTGTGTTTTGGATTTAGTATGAGAAGAATGTTGATAATACACTGATGTTTTGGTCGTTGCCGAGTAGTCAAGGACTTTTCGGCTTCCCATGCTCTACCAGGTGCACAAGAAGCTGGGACGGAGCAAAGCCAGGACAGTTGACCAAAGCTGGCCAAAGGGATATTCTTTACCAACCATATGAAGTCATGCTCACTATGTAAAATATAGTTGGCTGGGGGGCAAATACCCCTGATCGGGAACGAACAGGTTATCATTGCCACGGGTTGTGCATTGTGCATCACAGGTAAGGGTAAAAGGGTAGAGGGAGGCCCTCCCGTTGACTCACAAGGTTCAGAATGGACCCCCTTGCTTTCTAAACTCCTTCTCAGAGAGGAGTCTAGGTGTGGCTGGATGCAAACTTAGTCCCAGACTTGGTCAACAGTTTGTGTCTAAGAGACACAGAGGGCAAGGGAAAACAGGTAAGGGATTATATATGTTTATGGCCAAAGGATTATATGTACACACCCAATTCTTTATATTGCTTAGCTGGGATTTCAAAGTTTCATAATTCTGCATCTCAACCTCCCCTCCAGGGGCCTGGTGTCAGGTTTCTCATAAGTCTGGATCCTAGGTACTCGAAGCAAACTCTAAAGCACCAAAGTACGTCAAAATAAATAATTTAATGGAGTAGCAGAGCAGCAGGGTCAGCTCAAGCTGGGTGCCTTCACAGAGGTGCCAAGCCAAGCATAGAAGTCCCTGGGTAATTATACCTTTACAGAGTATTTAGCTGCCCCTCACGTGATGATTCAGTCCAACAGTAATATTTGAGTCTGGGGTCTTCTTTCTTCTCATTGGATTCTTTCACTGTCTACAGACAAGCCCTCTTTTTTTCAGTTGCAGACATTGTTCACAGTCCAAAGCTGCTTCGTGCTGCCCTTGAAAGTGTTGTTCTGTCCAATTTAATCCTGTTTTGCTCAATAAAGTGCAAAATGGGCCTTATCTTTCAGGTGTCCATCATGGTCTGTAGCTTTGTGATGACCTTGAAGGCGTTATTTTGCCCAGGTAAATTCTGTTCTTCCCAGTGAAGTGCAAAACAGGCCTCAACTTGCAGATGGTGTTGACCATTTGTAGCTACTTTGTTTTCATTAAGTAGATACAAGTTTGGTAAATATGAGCAGAACTTTACAACATACAGCTTAAGATTTCAGCAAATTTAGCTTACTAACATGAAGCAGACAGTATATTAAAAATCACACAACCTTATAATTCTAAGTGATTCATTATATTTGAAAGGCACTTACTTAAGCTAAATGATTAATATAAAACCTAAATTGGCGAGAGCTCAAAGTAGGCTCACCCAGGCTGCCACATTTATGGAATAAAGTGGTTGGCTCGTAGTCAAATTGCATACAGTGGGAAAGGTATGCATGAGGCTCCTTGCACCGATAACTTATCGGTGTTCAGTGTGCCCTTCTGCTTCCTTTTGGATTTCCTCAAAGGAGTTCTTAGCCTGGCTACAGCTCAGGTCTTTACCTCCTTTGGAGCCTGTACCAAACTGGTGCTGGTTCTGTGAGGGAGGTCGAGTGCATCTGTCACAGTTTTTTACACTATTTTTTTTTAAAAAGACAATAATTTTGGTGTCTATTTACAATGTCCTCATTTGCAGATGTACTGAGCAACTGCAACTCAAGCTAAATTCAAAAGAGGCTTGCTCAGAAAGAGCAAGGAAGATGCCCTTAAAATTGCTGCACTTTAAATTAGTTTACCATAATTTAGAATTGACCTTCTAAAATTGGACCATAGGATTAAAATTTTAAAGTCAGCCAAGTTAGCAATACAACATACAAAACCTTTTATTTTTAAGCTATATTAGACACATTGTCAGGGACAGCCCACCTCTGCCATCTGCCTCTGAACTGCCAAAGAGTACAAAAACTCCCATAAGCCACAGCAGTGGCCAGCCTGTCCCTTCAGAGCGCCTGCTCAGCGTGAGGCTCCTTGCACCCCACTCTGCATAGCAGGTCGCAGGTGGCCCTGGCCCTCCCCGCCTGGCACACACCGCTGCACCCACCTGTGACTGAATTTCCCCCACATTCTCTCAGCCATTGCCAGTAAACACCACACACAGCCACTCCAGTCACTTCCCTCTCACTCTCTTATGGTAATCTGCTGAGTTTTATATATTCCCTCCCATTAGGAGCTTGACCGGAGCTGCCACTGTACCACCGGTGAAGCTCTGCCTTTACGAGCGACGCCCTGCAGAGCCTCCAGCCAGAGGCACTGGCACAACTGTTGATTGTTATGGCACAGCTGTTACCACGTGGCAGTGGCTGTGAGGGCTACTCATCGCAGGGTCTTGCCTATCTAGTTTTGAGTTGTGGGTGTGGCCTAAATAAGACTAAATCCCAAGTTCTAGACCCAACTACAGCTTAAATATATTTTTATATATATATATAAAGGTATTTCTAAGGACCTCATAATGACAAACCAGCAAATTCCTACTTCCAAAGGGAATGTTTTATATGCAGGTATATGGCACTCCTGTGTAGGCTATGACGTTTCTGTCAGATGTGGGCACGGTGTGAAGGCTAAACCTGACCTCCCCCAAAGAAGAGACTGGCCCGGTGACCCATAGGCTGTGTACCAAGTTGCTTGCCTGCAAACCTGTCCCGGCTCATGTAGCAGCAAATTAAATCCCAAGGAGGAATGCTATATGAGTAGGTTTTGTTGGCTTGTACCTTTTACATGTCTCCTGCGTTCCCCCTTGTACTGGGTTTGTGTGGCAAGGTTTTGGTTTTGGGGGGGGGAGCTACAGGGGTGGCTTCTGTGAGAAGATGCCAGAAGCTTCCCCCCTATGTCCAAGAGAGCCAATGCCAGCCATCTCCAAGACAGACCCATGGCTGGCAAAAGCTGAGCCAATCAGCAACAGCGACTTCAGTGACAACATTTAAGAAAGGGAAAAAAATGCTGCACAAGAGCAGTGAGAAGAGAGGAGTGAGAAATGTGAGAGAAACAACTATGCAGACACCAAGGGCAGTGAAAAAGGAGGGGGAGGAGGTGCTCCAGGTGCCAGAGCAGAGATTCCTCTGCAGCCCATGGTGAAGACCATGTTGAAGCAGGCTGTCCCCCTGCAGTCCATGGAGGTTAACAGCAGAACAGATATCCACTCTGCAGCCTGTGGAGGACCCCACACCGGAGCAGGTGGATGTGCCCAAAGGAGTCTGTGACCCCGTGGAGAGCCCATGCTGGAGCACGCTACTGACAGGACTTGTGAACCCATGGGGCACCCACACTGGAGAAATCCATTCCTGAAAAACTGTACCCCATGGAAAGGACCTATGCAGAGCAGTTTGTGAAGAATTGCAGCCTGTGGGAAGGACCCACTTGGAGAAGTTCATGGAGGACTGTGTCCCGTGGGTGGGACCCCATGCTGGAGCAGGGGAAGAGAGTAAGAGAGTGAGGAGGAAGGAACAGCAAAGACAGTGGTGTGATGAACTGACTGCAACCCCCATTCCCCATCCCCCTGCACTGCTCTGGGGGAAGAGGTAGAAAAAATTGGAAGTGAAGTTGAGCCCAGGAAGAAGGAAGGGGTGGGCAGAAGGTGTTTTAAGATTTGGTTTTACTTATCATTACCCTACTCTGATTTGATTTGCAATAAACTACATTAATTTCCCTGATTCAAGTCTCTTTTGCCTGTGATGGTAACTGGTGAGTGATCTCTCCCTGTCCTTATGTCAACCCACAAGCCTTTCATCATATTTTTCTCCCCCTGTCCAGTTGAGGAGGAAGAGTGATAGAACAGGTGGGCACCTGGCGTCTAGCCATGGTCAACCCAGTACACCCCTGCAAGGATGTTTTTGGGGAATGGGATAGTGATAAACACAAAGAATGGACCTGGTTGGTAACAGTGATATGGGTGATGCAAAACAAGAGCTTGACTGGCTGTCTGTGGCAGTTGCACATCCCCCTGAGATCCAGAGCCTTCAATAGGGCAGTTGGTGGCTCCTTAGCACCTTTTGTACCCCACTGTGCCTGTGTCCAGGTACACACCTAGGATGGCATCCTCCCCACCTGGGGGCAGGGTGACTTCACCTCTACCCGGTTGGGGAGCAGGAGGGGTGGGACCTTCAGTTAATTGACAGGGTCCTCAACAAATGTGGTGCCCAGAGAAGATGAGAAGCTTCTGGACCATATTGTAACGACCACAGCCAGATCTGACAAGGCTATAAAACAGGGTCCCTGCCAAAGACCCCCTTTGAGTGGTCTTCTCAGAGCAGCGAGTCTGTGAACTGGAGCCCTCCCCTTAGACTGGGACGCCATCTAAGGAGACTTCCCAGGACTGAGAGTGCCTCACCTCCTCATTTGGGTGAGTGGTTATTTTTCTCTACTGGATATATCCTTGAGTGAGTCCTTGCCTAACCCAGGCAAGTGTGAGTCCTTGCCTAATCAAACAAGTGTAAGCCCTTGCCTAACCCAGGCGAGTGATTATTACTTGTGGGTACCCTGGAGTGAGAGGCCTCCAGTTTTGTTTCTTGTGAGTATATGCATACACATTTCACTGTCTCTAAAACAATTTTTGGTTACATATTTTGGCACAGTCCCACTGGTCTAGTGACACAGTTACTTCTGGCATTGCTTCACTGCTAGAATTACATTGTAGTGATGAGACTCCCAAAAATATTTTCTTCACTCTAATGTTTGAAATAAAGCCAACTTAGAAATTATGTTAAAGTATTGTAGGGATAGGGTTTTTTGTTGTTTTAATGCCTATTTATATCTTGCCCATATAAAGATGAGGACTGTGCTCTACAGAGGTGAATGGATGTGACATATGTTGTATTTATAAACACTTTTGCAGGCTGTCAGCTGAGTTTCCATGGCTAAAGAGAAGTATTTTATTTTTTAAATCTCATACGGCATGCTATAAACCCATAGTGGAAGCTAGGAGTAATAAATGGAATTGTTTGAGTAAAAGAACCCTTTCCACACTGATCAAGAAAACTGTATTTCAGTTTTGTAGCATTGAAAAGAGTGACTAAAGAGAAGGTGAACATGCCTTAAAAAGTTAGGGCCTGATTCTGCACAGCTTTGCCTGGATGAAGAATCCTTGCTCTCATAATTGGTCTCAGTGATGAGAGAGAAATTATTTATGTGAGTTATGAACAATCTGTATGACAAAGAATGTGCAAGACTGGAGTCTTAACATTATAGTAAAGCTGTCCTAGGACAAATTATTCCAGAAGTTTTATTTTGCAATAGTCAGCAAATAGTCAGTTGTTTACCAGTTCCCCAAACTATATTTACAAGATGCTATCTGAACCCAAGAGAAGCAATGTATACTTCGTATTTAATACAGAGTGTTTGAACAGCATGCAGTGCTGCATTCAGCAATCTTTTCATGGACCACTGAAGTACAGTCACTTCTGTAGCAAGCACAGCCATGTGGCCAGACATCTGTTGTATATGTTTTAAGTTCTCTAGAAATAAAATTCTCAATAATGTTGTTTTTCAAAAAAATGAAAGGGTTTATCCAAAATTTCATCTCAGTATGTTTGAAGTACTTTATACTAATAGTGCTGAAACTATGTCTTCTCATAAAACATTTCAGCATGGTTTTGGACCAGTTATTTTGAACAATTTCTATTGAACATTTTTGCAAATTCAGGATTCATGAGAACTTGTTGCAAGTTTATTGATTCACTGACACTCTTCAATAGAAGAGTATTCTAAAAGAAAAAATTCAATTAGCTTACAAAGTAGGAAGTATGACTAAGATACTGAACCTGAAAATTTGTTGCCTGCATAGAAATATGACTCTCTGGTACCTCTGCATATGGAAAACTCTTCTGATTAGCATTGGAGATTTGACCAGATAAGACTTTCATTTGATTTATGACCCTGTTTTATTTTACCATTTTGTTTTTAGTGGTTACTGATCAAAAAAACCCACACTGTGTAGGTATAATGGATTTAGATGCAAATGAATTAATAAATCTTACCTCACAAAGTCTTGGTTAAAAAAAAAAAAAAAAAAAAAGTACATTTGCTTGGAAAAAACTGCCATCTCGGCATTAAAACTAATTGTTTTAATTGGGGAGATAAATTATCTTAATTTTTAAGGGAGTTGTCTTAGAAAGTACTGAATATGCTTCATAAACAGAAATCAAAAGCATGAAGGGTAATAAACAGGAATCTAAAAGCAGTTTTCCAGGTCCATATATAGAGTCTTAAATAAGTGACCTGATTTCAGGTGCTGAGCAGCCAGCTGTGTATGTGAATTCCACTGGAGTTCTCAACTGCTCAGTGCTTCCATAAACAGACCTGTTGTTCAGTATTAAAAATGCCAAATTTTTAAAAGCTTTTTCTGTACGTCTTAGAGTTGGTCAATTTTATTAAGTTGGATGCCTAAAGTACTGCTCTTGAGTCATCTTCCTTATTGTCAAGGTTTAATGCAAGGCGACAATAAACCATGGCAAATGCTCCCTGTTACCCCCTCACCTCCCTCCACACTCTCCTTTAGATTGGAAAGATGATAAGGAAGATAAGGAGGAAGGAAGAGAGACTTAGACTTCAAGTTGGAAGGGTTTAAAGGGTTTACTAATGCTACTAATAAATAGAATATATATACAAAATATACAAAACCAATCTTGAATGCTCGATGTGGAGTTGGCGTCACTCCAGCAGCAGCGGTGGAGCTGGGTGGGCGGAGCTGGCATGGCTCCAGCAGGTGCAGGTCAGGTCCCCAGAAGTCATGGGCGGGACTTCACAGCAAAC
>VWYH01005548.1:0-22437 GCA_013399365.1 Pampusana beccarii | reverse complement strand
GTTAAGGACCAATTAAGCAATCTGGATATCCATAAATCCATGGGTCCAGATGGGATGCACCCGTGGGTGCTGAGGGAGCTGGTGGAAGTCATTGCTGGACCACTCTCCATCATCTTTGCTGAGTCGTGGGGAACAGGAGAGGTGCCTAAGGACTGGAGGAAAGCAAATGTCACTCCAGTCTTCAAAAAGGGCAAGAAGGAGGACCAGGGTAACTATAGACTAGTCTGCCTCACTTCCATCCCTGGAAAGGTGATGAAACAACTTATCCTTGGTGCCATCTCAAGGCATATGAAGGATAAGAGGGTCATTAGTGGCAGTCAACATGGCTTCACCAAGGGGAAGTCATGCTTAACTGAAGTCATAGCTGTTTTTGAGGACATAACCAGGTGGATAGATGATGGCAAAACAGTGGACAAGATAGCTTGATTTCAGTAAAACATTTGACACCGTCTCCCACAGCATCCTTGCTGCTAAACTGAGGAAGTGTGGACTGGACAATCAGGTAGTGAGGTTGTCATGGTTTGATTGTGGAGTGACAATAAAACCGTGGCAGATGTATTGTTAACACCCTATTCCGCCTCGCTCCCCCTTTAGCCCCTCCCTCTCCCCCTTCCCACTAAGGACAGGTGATTGGGAGGAAAAGAAGGACAGAGAGAAGAGAATTGGAAAAATTAAAAATGTTTTACTAATGCTACCAATAAAAATAGAGATAATAATACAAAATATACAAAACCTGTCTTGAAAGTCCTGGCAACTGCTCTGGCAGATGTAGGGCTGGCACCCGAAGTCCTGAACTGGACTCTGCAGCCAACGGGAACTGGATTCAGTCTGTCACTAGGCCTCAGTTCACAGGGACGACTCACAAGGTCCTCTCCCAACGTCAGCCACAAGGAAAAAGGATGAGATCCTCGTGATCTCTCACTTTTATACAAAGTATCACGTGAATGGAATGGAATATTTTTGTTAGTCAGTTTTTGGTCACCTGTTTCAGTTCACTGCTCTCGCGGGATGTGCATCACATCCATCCTTATCAATGACCTCACATTCCATTGCTATGTCCACCAAAACATGTATCTAACTTGCAGGAAAACTGCAGTCAGTAAGAACAGTTTAGCTGACAGGGAAATTCACTAAAAGAGAAACCTGCTTTTTAACAAAACCAGGACAGAGGTGGACTGTGAACCGGCTGAAGGAAAGAAGCCAGAGAGTTGAGGTCAATGGAGCAGAGTCTAGTTGGAGGCCTGTATCTAGTGGAGTCACTCAAGGGTCAGTACCGGGACAAGTACTATTCAATATATTCATCAATGGTTTGGATGAGGGAGTAGAGTGCACTGTCAGCAAGTTTGCTGATGACACCAAACTGGGAGGAGTGGCTGACATGCCAGAAGGCTGTGCTGCCATCCAGCGAGACCTGGACAGGCTGGAGAGTTAGGCAGAGAAAAATTTAATGAAATATAACAACAGCAAGTGTAAAGTCTTATATCTGGGCAGGAACAAACCCAGGTACCAGTATATGTTGGGGAATGACCTGTAGGAGAATGACCTGTGGGGAATGACACTGGGGAGAGCAGTGTAGCAGAAAGGGACCTGGGGGTTCTGGGGGACAGCAGGATGACCCTGAGCCAGCGCTGTGGGCCAATGGCATCATAGGGTGGACTAGAAGGGGTGTGGTTAGTGGGTTGAGAGAGATTCTCCTCCCCTTCTTCCCTGCCCTGGAATGACCGCATCTGGAATAATGTGTCCAGTTCTGGGGCCCTCAGTTCAAGAAGGACAGGGAACTGCTGGAGAGAGTCCAGCGCAGAGCCACAAAGGTGATTAAGGGAGTGGAGCATCTCCCTTATGAGGAAAGGCTGAGGGAACTGGGTCTCTTTAGCTTGGAGAAGAGGAGACTGAGGGGTGACTTCATTACTGTTTATAAATACGTAAAGTGTGAGTGTTACGAGGATGGAGCCAGGCACTTCTCAGTGACAACCAATGGTAGGACAAGGGGCAACGGGTGCAAACTGGAACACAGGAGGTTGCACTTGAATATGAGAAGAAACTTCTTCATGGTGAGGATGACAGAGCTCTGGCCCAGGCTGCCCAGGGAGGTTGTGGAGTCTTCTTCTCTGCAGACATTCAGACCCGCCTGGACACCTTCCTGTGTAACCTCATCTGGGTGTTCCTGCTCTGGTGGGGGGATTGGACTAGATGATCTTTTGAGGTCCCTTCTAATCCCTAACATTCTGTGATTCTGTGATAATAACAGTAATACTAGAATATACAAAACAAGTGATGCACAATGCAATCACGTGGTGCCTGTGACACCAATAGCCCACTCGTTCCCAAGCAGCTGTATTTGCCCTAAGCTACCTCCATTTTCAATAGTGAGCATGACATTATATGCTAAGGAATAGCCCTTTGGCCACCTTGGGTCAGCTTTCCCAGTTTTGCTCCCTCCCAGCTTCTTGTGCACTTGGAAGATCATGGGAAGATGAAAAGTCTTTGAGTAACCAGTAACAACCAAAACATCAGTGTATTATCCACATTCTTCTCTTACAAAATCCAAAACACAGTTACTAGAAAGAAAATTCATTCTATCTCAGCTGAAGCCAGGAAGGTATCCACAAGTAAACAAGGTCTCTGCTCTCCAGGGAAGGCCATGGGGACTCAGTAAGATCATTAAAAGGAGGCTGGAGGATGATTAACATCTCTTTCAGTAAAAGCCCATGGATGGTTCAATGTTCGCTGGAAAACACCTCAAGACTTGAGAAATGCTTTGAGCCCATTCCATAGCTTTAGGCCCCTGGGAAAGAGCTCAGTGACAGCACAGCTCATCCAGTTGCATCTACATCCCTCATTGAGCAGCACAGTCAGTGTGGAGTCACCCTATGGTCCTGCAGCCAACTGGCTCTGCAGAGCTTCACTGCCATGTTGGGGCCCTGTGGGGAGCACAGGGAAGGGGCCAGGAGCACCAGGCCGGATCAGAGAAGGCCTGGCGCCAGATCAGACAGAAGCTGACCTGGGCTGGCAGTTGCCTTGGAGAGAAAAATGCTGGTGTTGATCTATTCCAAGATAATACCCAGAGTTCAGGGTGCAGACCCAGAAGTCCTTGCTGTCCTGGTGCTTCACCAGACCTGGGAAGTGACTGGAGAAAGATTGGTTTCCACCACTTTCCATCTCTTAGTGCCATCATCCCTCCTGAAGAGTGGCATGGAAAGGAAATCTGGAACCCTGTGTCTTCACTGAAGTATTCACCCGGAAGCCACATCATTTTGCTCTGGTATGTCAGTCCTGGTGCTCAGCACATGTCCTCAAGACAACCTTCCCCAGCCTTACACCAAATGTTACCCCTAGAGAAGGCTCCTCCTCTAGGGCTGAGCTGGAGAACTGGGTTCCAGCTGTGACCAGAAGAAGGACAAGGCCTTTCCTGGGTCCTCTACAGGGTTGGCAGACTCCTGTGATCCCCACTAGAAAAGACAGCATGCAGAGAACTTAGGAAACTGTTGACCATCCCTATGTCCATTAGAGGCTCTTAGGAAGAGTCGCTCAGTCTCAATGTCCAGCCCTCCTTGTTGTTTCATGAACAGCCAGGAGAAACTGCCTCAGGAACCTCATTAGACACTCCATCTCTTATAGCCCAGACAGGCAGTGCTCTTCCCATTGTAACTCTAATGGTTCCAGGCACCCAAGAGACACCTGGCTGGGAGATGTTGGGTAGGCAGTGCAAGCCCTGTGCTCCCAGCAGTTCCTCTGCAGCCAGACCAGCTTCCCATGGTCAGAAGAGGGCTCGCTGCTGCTCATGGGGTCAGGGGGTCTCTTGGGGGCTGCAGCCACTGGCAATGACTGCTGGGAACTCCCAGACTGAGGGCCGAGCTTTGGTGTCCTCCACCACTCCTCATGGTACCTGCTGCTGGGCTTTGTGCTGCTGGCCACAGCCCTCTGAGCCTGGCTGTTCAGTCAGTTCTCAGTGGTGCTAAATAGGAATATGGCCATGAGCACATTTGGCTGTACTGGGAGGAGTGTGGCCACCCAGACAAAGGCAATTATTGCCCAACTTGACTCAGCACTGGTGTGGTTACGTCTGGAGTGGTGTGTCCAAGTGTGAGGTTCCTTGTTCTGCAGGAATGCAGATGACCTGTCGCGTGGTCAGAGGAAGTCTGCCAAGATTGGGTTGGGGACGTGTGGAGAGGCTGAGAGACCCCGGCTACTTTAGCCTGGTGAAGTGGAGGCTGAGTGAACTTGCTGGTTTAACTGAAATGGAGTTAATATTCATTCAGTTAGAATCTTTTCTCCTTCATAGCTAGCATGACCTTTTGATAAGACTTACTATGAGAATAATGAGAATGCTGCTGCTTCCCTGGGATTGAGTCAATCTTTTATTCCAGTAGCTTTCCAGTGTTTGGGATTTGGTATGAAGGTGATGTAAGATGTCATTGATATCTTGGCTGTTGTCAGGGAAAACAAGGACTTCTTTGTTTGTCCAGCTGCAGGTGCAGGTGGATCATTGAAATATTCCCCACCATTAGTATCATGCTCAGTATAAAGCTGGAGGTGACTTTTCTGGTTAGGTAGCTCCACTAGTTTGAGTTTTATAGCTCATTCAGTTAGTTCCGGTCGGAAGTTCCATTCCATTGGAAGTACAGTGTTCGTCCTTTTGCTGTTCTGTTGTTTTGCACTTGGGCCTTTCTGTCTTTTGACTTTTTGCTTTTTCTTCCTGCAGTTGTCTGTTCAGGAGAAGGGTGCTCCCCTCTCTGGGACTGGCTGTTTGGTACGACTAGAGTTACATGAGGGATTGCACTGTGTATCATTTATTTGATTTTATATATAAATTATTAGTAGTAATAGTAGAATATTAATATTATTGTTGTTGTCTTATTAAACTGTTTTTTTCTCAACCCATGAGTTTCTTCCTTCCCTTTCAGTTTTCTCCCTTATCCTACTTATGGGGATGGAGAGAGTATGTGGGTGGCTATCATGGTCTTAGTTGTGGTGTGGAGTTAAACCATAACAGGGAAGAAGAGTAGTAGCTCTATGGAACTTTAAAGCCCATTTCCAAGATGATGGCAGTTTTTTGGTAGTGGGAAACAGCATGACAAAGGCAAACCATCAGAAACTGCAGCTTTGGAGGTCAAGAATGGACCTCAGGATAAAGAAATGTCATTCTGAGCATAGTACTGTGGTCGTTCGGAGGGACTCTGGATCAGCCCTTGGCTTTGTGTTTCAAAGAACAGCTGGTGAGGATGGAGAGACAGCAGCACAGGTAGGGACATACTGTGGGGAGAACAAGGTGGGGAAGCTCACTGGGTATCCGCAGCCTGCAGGGAAACAGCCACAAGCCTGGGACAGTGTAGGATGGACTGTGCTGGAGATGGCCAAGGGCACTGGCAATGCTGGATGTCCCTGAAAGACCCAAGGTCTTTGTCGCCTTGGCTATGGTTGATATCCCTGCCACTGAGGCCTAAGAGGAGACACATCACTGTCATAGCCATGGGGCCTCATGGCCTCCTTGCACCCTCCCAGGGAGACCAGGAAGTGTCACACCACTGTCCTTCACTGGCCCTCTGTGGGGCCCATTAATGCTTCAAGGTACTTTGAACTTTGCTTCTGACTTTGACTTCTTGAGAGGATTCTTCAGTCTCTTCTTGGTATCTGAGGTTCATGGACTCAGCACCAAACACACCATGGGGCTCATTAAAATATAGAAAGCCCTAACAAGCCATGTCTCTTCCTGTGATTTTCTTCAAGTCTGCAAGACTTGTACAACTAATTGGAGAGGTTTAAGTGTGATACTTAATGATGAAGATTTCAAAGAAGATTTTGTAAAGGAGGTTTTTTTCTTTCAAGGATATTTTCTAACATTTTTCATTTTATAGAAGAATAATAGCAGCATTCTACAATGGACATTGATCCAGAGGGTCTCCTGAAGACATCTGGACAAGCAGGAGAACAGTCTTTTCAGGTCAGACACTGCATGGACAACCTCAGTCCTCAGCCCCAGCAATCCCATGAGTTCCTTCATTGGCCACCTGGGACTTGCACTACTTTTCCTCACATCAGACTTCTTCACTGAGGTTTGCAGCTGGATGGTACAGCTCCTGTACACCGACTCCCACTTGCTCTCCTTAGAGACCTGACTGCACACAAGCACTTAAAGGTTTCTGTTCAATGCCAGCAAAGAAAACATTACACAATTTAATAAGCAGTAAAACACTTTCCTCAACTCTATGTCAAAGCTGGATCTAATGAGGTCCATTGTCCACAAGGGATTTCCATACAAGAACTGTTTTAAACAGAGAGATAGGAAGGGGTAGATACAAACACAATTAAAATGTTGAGTAATGTCTTCACTAGAACTCCGAAAAATTGAGTTTCTGACTCCCTGAAGCTCAAAGCAGAAACCAGACAGTAGAGAGGAATCTGAATAATCAAAGAGCAAGCTGAGAAGGGAGACTGAGAGCACTGGGAAGGGCTTATGTCCAAATAGGCTTCAGAAAAGATGTCCTTACACATGGCTGTCCAATCAGGAGAGGTGGAAACTCCTGAATGACAACAGAGATGAACAATAGAGTGTTGGTAATTGAAGTACAGGGGAAGATCAATCTTTCTTCTCCTGCCATTAGTTCAGACCGGAATTTCCCATTCTGTCATGGTAGGAATACACTGCCAGCTCTTAAGAGTACTCAAATGATTCAGCTGATTAAAATGTGAGTGATTTTTTTTTTTTTTTAATGTAAAGCAAAAATATAAAATTCTGCACCTTTCCAGGCAGAGATCAGTGTTCTGACCATGAGCAGTCAGTGCCACTTTTAGGGACCCCAGTGTACCTGAGGTGTTGGTCTAAATTAGCATCTATCACAGAGGACCAGTGGGAGACCAGAGCACCTTGCAAGCTGCAGGTGGAGACTGAGCAGGGGTTCCCAGGGCATCTGTACTGGTACTGGCACCAGCTGTCTGTGTCCCTGTGGCTGAAGACATTTGTGTCCTACAGCCACTCCCAGCTCTAGAAAACCCTTTTTGTAAAAAAAAAAAAAAAAAAAAATTCCCCCAAAGACTTATTAAAAAAAGCAGAAATGTGTGTTGACACCTTTCTTTGCTTTGGTTCTTTGTTTTCAGTTCTTCTTATTTTCATTAACAGTAAATGACATTTGAGAGGACTATGATCCCAAAGCCTTCCCTGTCCGGGGCTTCTCTGTCTTTGCCCAGAGAGACTCACACTGATCTGTCAACCTCTCTTCACTGGTTTACATGCTGGTTTAGATGGTCACCTACAGCACAGGATGATTCATGCCGCATAAACGTCTGCTCTGCTCCAGTCAGAAACAGGGCCAAACATCACCATAGGATAGTAAGAGAAATGAGGGTGGAAAGGACCTCAGGAATTCTGCAGTCCAACCTGTGAGAAACAGGGCCAGACCAAGTTTTCCAAAGCTTGATTCAGCCCAAGCTTGAAAACCCCCAAGAACAGAGACTGCAAACCCTCTCTGAGTTCCTGGCTGAGCTCATGCAGAAAAAAAACTTTCCTTACATCGTGCCTGAACCTCTCCTATTTCACCATCCACCCTTTCTAATTTGTCCTTCTACTATGCACCATAGTGAGGACCCTGGCTCTGCATTCTCCATGACCTCCTCATTGGTACTGACACACTGTGATGAGGTTCCCATCAACCTTCCCTTCTCCGGGCTGGACAAGCCCGGCTCCCTCAGCCTCTCCTCACAGGCAAAGTGCTTCAGTCCTTGGCTGTCCTGAGAGCCCTTTGCTAAAACCACTCCAGCTTGCCAATATCTTTCCTGAATTTGGGTCTGAAATCCGGATGGAGTATTCCAGAGAATCCCTTTCCTTGATTTCCTGGTCATGCTCCTGGTCATACAGCCCAGGGTGCTCCTGGCCTCCCTTGCTGCCAGGGAACACGGTACCTCCTGTCCAGCTCCCTGCCTACCTAGACCTTTCCCACAGGGCTGCACCCATCCAGGCAGCCCCAGCCTGTGCCACTGCCAGGGTGAGTCTCCTGCAGGGGTAGAAAGTGATGTTTGTCCTTCTGGGGTATCCTGAGGTTCCTGCCAAAGGTGTGTTTTCCACCTCCTTGAAGCCCTTCATTGAGCACATAGGCCTGGGATGGTGTTTCAGTAAAGACTCAGGCACAGAAGACATTGAGTCATGTAGCCCCAGCATCACTCTCTGCTGTTACTAAATTCCCCCCCCCCACTCAGCAGCAGCTCCACATTTCCTTTGTTCAGCCTTGGTCTCTGATGCAGCCATTGAAGCTCTTGGTTTTGCTTTTCATTTTTCTTGCAGCCACCAACTCCAGGTGAGCTTTGACTTTCCCAAAGTCATCCCTGCACAGCAAAAGCAATGCACATACACTCCTTGTCTCTACCTGTCCTTGCTGACATTCTTGGCAGCTGCTTCATGGCCCCTGTCTGTACCTTGTGCGGTGACAGCCCAGCCCTGCTACCCCACAGATGGTCCCACAGCCCCACAGTGCAGGCTCAGCACAGGACAGGGTGCACTCAGGGTGGGGAATGATGTCCTGGTGTGATGCCCACAGCAGTCCTTGGTTCTTTGTCACCCCATGGCCCTCCTGTTAGTCAGCCTGTCCAAGCTTCTGTCACCTGCGAGGTTCACAGACAGCCCTGCTCCAGGGTCTGCCAGGGTCTGGACCAGGAGAGAGGCTGGGCTGGGCTGGCCATTCCCTGAGATAGGGCATGAGCCCAGCAGGAGAATGGAGATGGCCTCACAGTGAACCTCCCCTGTAAACCTGGGCTGAGCAGACAGTGTTGGAAATGGCTGATGAGAGATGACCAGTGGCTGGGTGGTGACAAAGGCCCTGGGCCACCTTCCTGGTCTGTTAATGCCACCAAGGCCATAGACCAGCCTCTTCCTCTCATGCACCTGCATGTTTTTGATCCCTTCCACAAGACCTGACTCTGCACCACAATCCCCTGGTGTGAGTCTCCACCCTGCATGCTCATGCTGCATGAGATATACAGTGATGTTTTTCTTTCCTAAGTACTGTCCAACCCAGTCCAGCTCCTTTGAGGCTCTGCCACCTCCCCTGCCCTCTCTCCACCCCTAATGCCTTCCTCCCAGCAAAGCCCAGTCTGGGCTGATCCCACAGCATGTTGGTTGTTGGTTTAGATGGTACTCATTGCAGGGTGCTCTGGGCATCCACACCACAGTCTCTGCCCCTCTGAAGGGCACAGCAGCTCCTGCGAGTCAGAGAGGGGTCACCCCAGAGGTGGCTGAACATGCATGGCAGAAGGAAAAGGAAGCACCCTGTGTCCTTTGCTCTCCTCTCCAGGAGATCATGAGATGTCTGCAGCTCTTCCATGCCATCCCATCTCCCCAGGCCAGCACGAAACCCTGGCCCTTGAGGTCCTCAAGAACTCTTACTGCCCCAGGCACAGACCAGCCTTCCCGAAGCTGGTGCATCCAGGAAAATCTTTTCATTTCCCATTCATTCTTTCTATACTGAGGGTGGATCTCAGGGAAAAATAAAAGTTGTCGTACGTTCATGTATTTACATACATTGGGAGCCTTTTGCAGGGGAAAGCAAGCACCCTGTGGGTGCTGAAAAAAAAATAGTCATCGTGTTCCTTAGAGCATCCTTGAGCTCTTGGTCCCTCATGCTGTAGATGAGGGGGTTCAGTGTTGGTGGTACCACCGTGTACGCAACAGCAATCACCAGAGCAAGGGTTGGTGCATAGATGGAGGGGGGCTTCAGGTAAGCACATGTGGCAGTGCTGACAAACAGGGACACCACTACCAGGTGAAGGAGGCACATGGAAAAGGTTTTGTGTTTTTTCCCTGCTCAGAGGAGACCCTCGGCATAGCCCTGAAGATCTACACTTAGAACAGAACGATGAAAGCAAAACATCCCAAAAATAGAAATGCACTAAAAGTAAGAAGCTCAGTTTCTCTCTGGCAGGAGAGCTTGAGGACTGGGGGATTTCGCAGAATAACTGGTTCACAGCATTGCCCTTGCAAAGTGGTATTGAAAATGTATTGGCAATGTGCAGCAGAGCATAGAGGAACCCACTTCCCCAGGCAGCTGCTGCCATGTGGACACAAGCTCTGCTGCCCAGGAGGGTCCCGTAGTGCAGGGGTTTGGAGTGGTCACAGGCCATTAGGGTGAGAAGAGAGTCCTCTGATATGATCAAGAACAGACAGAAAAAGAGCTGTGCAGCACATCCTGTGTAGGAGATGGCCCTGATGTCCCAGAGGGAATTGGCCATGGATTTGGGGAGAGTGGTAGAGACGCAGCCCAGGTCGAGGAGGGAGAGGTTGAGGAGGAGGAAGTACATGGGGGTGTGGAGGTACTGGTCACAGGCTATGGTGCTGATGATGAGGCCGTTGCCCAGGAGGGCAGCCAGGTGGATGCCCAGGAAGAGCCAGAAGTGCAAGAGCTGCAGCTCCTGTGTGTCTGTGAATGGCAGAAGGAGGAACTGGGTGATGGAGCTGCTGTTGGACATTTGCTGTCTCTATGCATTGGGATTGTCCAAAGGAGAAAAAGGTATGAATAAATTTGGTAAGATTTCTCTGTGCAAAATACCTTCAATACTCATAAAAATCCCCAAATCACCTTGGCCCTTTCAGGAAGACTTTTAGCAGGTCACTTTCATGAGCTGTGGCTGGTGCTAGCTGACAGTGTCACTGGGAGCAGGGGCTCTGCAGGAGTCAGTCCTGCCCTTCCACAATAGGTAAATAGGAACATGGGGTAATCGCAGATTAAATCCATTCATAATACTGAAGAGCTTTTCAGCATTGCCACTCCCATTTCACCATACTGCAGATCAGAATACCATCTTGAGGGTGCTGAGCGGCAAAGTGACTGTCAATGCAGAGTGAGAACAGCTGGTCTGTCCTTCAGTCCTGGTCTCAGCTGCCCTGGGCTGGTATCTCCTTGATCTGGAGGAGGAACACTTCCAGATGTTCTCCTGAGAAGAAACTGGACACTGCTGAGAGCAGGAGAATCCAGTTTCCAAGGGCAGATCTCCAAATCTCTCACCTCATCTCATTGTACCTAAGGAGGATCTCAGCTTTCCCCTTCCAGCCAGGGATACATAGGGCTCATTACAGCTACCCACATACAGGTGATGAGCTGCGTTGCCATGGCCTTAACATCAAAGTGTCTTGTCCATGGGACTGCAAGATAGAACAGGGATGTCATGGCAGAGCTGTTTGCTACTGGAGGGCAGCCCGTAGCTCAGCAGGAACCTCTAGGGAGAGTCAAATGTCCTAAATTTGGGCTGTCCTGAAAGGAGAATCCATTCATTTGCATTGCCCTGGACCTGCAAATTAGGAGACAACTTGGACACTTTACTCCAATGGATACCTCTGCAACGGCAGGACCCACAGGACTGGTCTCTGAACTGCAGCTTAACTCGAACCCCACCCTAGAAATTCCAGTAATGAGAACAAGGTGAGCAAAGATAGGAGAGGAAAAGGAGAGAAATGCCACAGAACTGCTGCAGGTGGAGCCTGGAGACAGACAGTTGGTTGATTGGTAACTTCTCCACTGGTGAAAACTTTGGTGAGTCCTTATGAGTGAGAATCAGGGGAAAGGCCAGTGAAGATGACATTATGGTGGGATGTGAGAAACCTGCAGTAAGGATGAGGAAGAGGACATCGTCTTCTCTAAGGATCTGAATTATATACCTGGGTATAGAAGCTTGAGTCTCCCTGGGGACTGCAGTGCCTCTGGCATTTTCTGGAATGGGAATATGGCAGCACACAAACAGTCCAGGTGGTTTCTGGAGTGTCTTAGGGTAATGTTTTAGGACAGCTGACAGATTGGCAAACAAGGGTAATGCAAATCTGGATCTGACACTTGTAAACAAGGCAGAGCTGCTCAGGGATGTGAAAATTGTCTGTCATGAACCTGAAACAGTGGAGTGCCACCTCTCAGGGCACTGAGGAAGCAGAACACAACACTGCAGATTCTGGACATTAGAGATTTTGGCCTGTTCTGGGGAGTTGTAGTGGGGATCCAATTATCAATAGCACTGAAGGACAGCAGAGCTCAGTACAACTGGTCTTCAAGGATAGCATCATCCAAGCAGAACATTTGTTTGTATAAATACAGAGGAAAAACCTAAAACTGAATTCAAAAGAATCCTAACAAGCTGTTTCCTACTTCAGGAATGCTTACAGAATTAAACAAAGATATTGATTGGACACTGCTGATAAAACTGAGATATTCTATGTCTTGTTTGCCTCAGATTTCACCAGCAAGGTCTCCCAAGCCTTTGGGACTCAAGGTAAGACTCTGGAGAACAGCCAGTTGTGGACTAGAATCAAACCAAAGGCTACTTGAGCAAAGTCAGCCGTTGCCAGTACATAGGAAAACGGGTTACATCCAAGGGTGCTGAGTAAGACAATGTCACAGTAAGGCCACTCTCCATCATCTTCGAAAGGTCATGGAGACTGGGGGGACTATCTGACAAATGGCACAAAGCAAACATCACATATGTCTTTCTGAAAGGTCCAGAGGATGAAATGGGGAGTTAAAAGTTGTTCAGCTTCACTTTGGGTGAGGAACATGTCCCAGGGCGTCTTGTCTGGGATTGCATTTCTGGGTGTCTGAAAGAGAAGGTGACTGGATGAACTCAGGGAATATGTACATCAGTCGTGGTGTAGCACTTGGAAGGCCTGATATCTAAAATCAGCAATTAGTAATAAAATAAGTCTACATGAGCAAGGGTCATATATTTAAGGCATTAATCCTGTCTGCAATTGGTAACCTAAAGATACATAAATCCTTTCAGTTTTAGTGCTCACACAACAGAGATAAGAATGGCTTGCAAAACATTCACAAACTATAGACACTATTGACCTTGCAGTTTAGACATTTTGAGGCTCGTACAATTAGTTGAGTCTTCCTTTAACACGTATCTCAAGACTGTTGGATAAAGAGTCCTTTAGCTGAATGTTGCTGATTATAAACTTGGATTTTAATGAGGATAGAAGCCTAATGGCTACAAACCCTAAAGAAAAGAGGAGGCATTAATGATACTTAAAATCAGCAATTAGTAATAAGTTAATAAGGGTCATGGATTTTAGGCACTTCTTAAATTAATAAGAATAAGGTGCACAGATGTTAGGTTTTAGGCACTTATTCAGCATTAAGTCACAAGAATGATATCTTTCAAGTAAAGCAGGAGACGGGTAGGAGGCAACGCCCTTGCTCTCAGAAAATAAGGTGGTGACAGCAGCGCAAGCAGGTCACAAGCCAAATAACAAAGGAATGTAATGCATATGCAAAGGATTTCTTGAAAATGTAATGAAAATGTAGAATCTGTGTGGATATAACCTATGTCTGGGAATTGTTCGGGGCCCTCATGAGGTAGAGTGATCCTGTGCCTGAGTGACGCACGTCAGTCGCTAAAGGGATGCTTGTTTTTGAAACCTTAAATCCTTGTTTCAGAAGTTTCTTCAGTCAGCCAACTTCCAGTATCGGGACCTCCCTAGTTAACCAGGAGTGCTGGTAAATTATTGAAAGTGACTTGGTGATCACACCCCCCAGCTCCTTGGATATATCCCATCTGGCCCAATAGACTTGTGGGTGTCTAAGTGGTGTAGCAGGTTGCCAGTCATTTCCCCATGAATTATTGGGGCTTCATTCTGCTCCCCATCCCTGTCTTCAGGTTCAGGGGGGTGTGTACCTGAAGCACAACTGCTTTTACTACTAAAGACTGAAACAAAGAAGGCATACCACTTCTTTCCAGCTGTGTCTTTTCTCCAATCAAAATTAGATTTGGGTCCAGAAACCACCATTTCATTGTCCCATCATTAGTCAGGACACCAAGAAAAGGTTGGGAGGGATCTCCTTTAGCCCTGCTAAGGAAAGGCTTCCAGCTGGATAAACTGGAGAGCCTCATCCTGGGTTTCTACTCCTGGGGAAAGAAAGGGACTCAGCTACCTCTCATGCTTACGTTAAGGAAAGTTTCATCTCGCAAGATTTCCCAAAGCAGATAGTCGAACAAGGATGCCAGAAATTCTTCTTAAATAAATAATTTATTTGTAAGCTATAGTGTAGGTAACAGTTGAAGCTGAGACCTCCAGAAGAGGGAATCCAAGCAAAGAAAACCCTGAGCAGTTTTACCCTTATAAGCTAAGCTTTCCACCCCTTCTGTGTGAATTCAGGTAAACTGTAAAATAAGAACCTGGGGTCTCCCTGTTCTTCATTAGATTCCTTCATTTTCTTGTCTCTGTGAACTCTATTAAAGCTTGCAGTTTCCTCTATGCATCTTGTATGACCTCTGGCAACTCAAATGTCAGCTGGTATTTGCATCCGAACATCGCATCCTGCCTTCTGCCTCAATTAGCATGGGAGTTGAGAAAAGAGGCTGACACATGCAGGTGTTTGCCCCAGGGACACCTGGAGGGAGCCCAGAGGGGACAGAGAAAGCGCTGCCTTGGTCTGCTTCTCTGGTGCTGATCTGGGCTGGGCTCCTGGGACACAGGGAGCTCCTGGCAAGCGGCAGCACTGCAGAGAGACAGCTCTGCCCAGGAGCAGCTCCTCTGCGAAGCGCAGCAGGGCTGAGGGCTCTGCCTGCAGCACCGAGGGGAGAGGAGCAAGGAAACAAGAGGTATAAGGCAGTCTGGGGTGAGAGGACAGAGAAGATCTCACTTGGAGAAAAATCTTCACAGCCCTTAGCATGGTAAGACTCTGGCTCCAGGGCAATGCAGCTGCAGTTCCTGGATAGATCTCCTAAAGCGGGCACATCTCACAGTCTAGGGGATCTCTCATTAGGATGCTTGCAGTTTCTCCAGTGTAGAGAAAATGGACCTGCATTGGGGCACGGCTTTTCTGCTGCACCTTCAGAGGGACAGGGCATGTTGGTGTCCTTCACCTGGGGACGGCTACAGATTGTGAAGGCGGGTGTGCACACAGGGGTGCCCAGGGCTGTCTTTCAGAGCACAGTCCCTGCACTCAGGGGCTGTGTGCTGGGGCAGGGACTCTGCCGCCTGCCAGGGTCAGCACTCAGCCTGCCTGGGGAGATCCCAACAACACTGAGGGGAGAAGCTCCAGGTGGAAGGAGCGACTCCCAGCAGGGCAAGGGTCCTTCTCCTGTTGAGAGGGTGCTGCACGGGTGAGGGCTGCTCAAAGCTCCAGATCGCTCTAGGACATTTCCAACAGAACTTTTCAAGGGGAAGGTAAAGACAGGGATTACTGTAAAGCTAAGGAGCTTTTCTGAGTCAATGTTTTCAATTTGCTTCTCCTGGGGAATTTGAGAGGAGAAATGGAAAAGGAGCTCTCATGCTTGAACAAGTCACTGGGACCACTGAGCTGTAACTTTGAGTGGTCATCAGCTTTGATAGGATCCTCCTAAAGTACCTTCTGCCACTTCTCTTCTATAGACAGCACCAGTATGACCTTTGCTGGACCCAGCAGGGTTGTTCTAGCCTGCACTTCTCCACCTGCAAACAGGAAGATGTGCCCAGGTAGTGCCCTGCAAACAGGCAGGTTTCTGTAGGGCCAGGGTGAGTGTACAGAGGTTGGGATGGGGTCTGTGAGCACTGACAGGGAAAAGACATGGGACAGGGAAACACCTCCCCGGAGGAAAATTTCCTGGAAGCAAGGATATGATCTGGGAAGGAAAGGAAACTAAAACCAAAAATGTTGTGGGAGAATTCAGAAATCTCTGTATGATCCTCTCCAGTGCAGAGCCCTCCCCTGAGCAGCCCCCTCGCCTCCTCTCCCACCCAGCAAAGCCTCTGCCCTCAGGGCCGGGGGCTCCAAGGCATGAACCAGCTCCTCTGCAGCCAGAGCTCCAGTTCCCTCTGCAGAGCACAGGGGCTGAGAGCAGCTGCCCAGCAATGGTGATGTCTGGGAGGTGGCTGCACAGCTGGGGAAGGGTGACGCTGTCTGAGTGCCCGGCTGCCTCTCTGAGACCCACCCTCATGGGATTTTTCCTTCTTTCAGCACTGCTCTGTGTTCCTGTTGTTGTGATCTTGTTCTTGCTGTCAGGCTCTCTGAGGATGGGAGTTTCAGCTGCAGAGTTACAGCCTGATCTTGTGGGTCCCTTCCTGCAGGTGTGTCCATGGGAACACGTTTCCCAGCTTTCCTCTGACCTGTGGGGCTGTGGACAACCAAGTCTGTGGGGCTGGTGAATGAGCTAAGTCTCTCTTAATCAAATGCCATTATTAGGACACTTCACTATCTGCTTGGATTTACCTTCTAGGCTGCGAGCTGCCCTCAAGGTTGCAAATCTCTCCCACAGCATCTTTCTCTTATCTGGAACTCCCTTGGAGAGGTAGAAAGATTCTGTAAGTTACGAAATGCTGTTGGGTGGGTGAAAAGAGCTGTGTATGCCCTGGGTTATAAGAAGGCTGCTCAGACCTTGAAGAAAGACCCTGGAAAAAAAAAAAAGACCTTGGGAAAAAAAAAAGACCTTGAAAGAAAAGACCTTGAAAATGACATTTAGTAGTCTGCATCCAAGTTTAGTGGATCTCTCTTCTCTCAGCAGTGTCTGGTGGCTTTTCAAGATAACATGGTAGCATGACTGCGCTCCATCTGAGAAAGGTGTTATCTCAGGGTAGCTGGGAACAAGTAAGTGTTCACTGTACACTGAACCATAGGCAATCCTTTTGCTTTGCGGGACCCTGTGTTTTCCCTCTGAGTATATCAGAAACGGCGAGGGTTTCTGACATGCAAGAACACTTCCCAGGGGAGAACAGAATGGAGCTCTGAAAAAAGCCAAACCTCTCAAACTGCTTTCTGTGTTCCTGTTACCTTAGCACTGGGAGTACACATGTTGATAAACCCTTCTGTATTAGGAAACGTTCCATCTGACAAAGCTGAACCCCAGTACTGGCCCCTGCCTCTTGTTCCCATGACCCCAGTGCTGCAGAGCAGGGCTGACTCCTCAGCAGCCTGCGGGCACAGGCCCTGCTCCTCACAGCACCTCCAGCCAGCACCACCCACGGCTCAGCCACAGAGCTGAAGGAAGGTCTCCTGGAAAAGGATGAAGGTGTGCATAGCTGAGGAGGGTCTATGAGATATGGTTTGGTTTGTTTGTTTGTTTGTTTGTTTCTCAGGGAAATCTTCCCCTATTATGACAGTATCTCATGGACAGGGGGACCAAATATCCAACGGCAGCTCCATCAACCAGTTCCTCCTCCTGGCATTTGCAGACAGACGAGAGCTGCAGCTGTTGCACTTCTGGCTCTTCCTGGGTATCTACCTGACTGCTCTCCTGGGCAACAGCCTCATTATCATCACTATAGCCTGTGACCAGCACCTCCACACCCCCATGTACTTCTTCCTCCTCAACCTTTCTGTCATTGACCTGGGCTCCATCTGCACCACTGTCCCCAAATCCATGGCCAATTCTTTCTGGGACACCAGGGTCATCTCCTACCAAGAATGCATTGCCCAAGTCTTCCTGTTTGCCTTCTTGGTTGGAGCAGAGTTTTATCTCCTCACAGTCATGTCCTACGACCGCTACGTTGCCATCTGCAAACCCCTGCACTACGAGACCCTCCTGGGCAGCAGAGCTTGTGTCCACATGGCAGCAGCTGCCTGGGCCACTGGGTTTCTCTGTGCTGTGCTGCACATTGCCAATACATTTTCACTACCACTCTGCCAAGGCAATGCTGTGGACCAGTTCTTCTGTGAAATCCCCCAGATCCTCAAGCTCTCCTGCTCAGACACCTACCTCAGGGAAGTTGGGTTTCTGGTGGTTAATGTCTTAATTATTTTTTTGTGTTTTGTTTTTATTGTGCTGTCCTATGTGCAGATCTTCAGGGCTGTGCTGAGGATCCCCTCTGAGCAGGGACAGCACAAAGCCTTTTCCACGTGCCTCCCTCACCTGGCTGTGGTCTCCCTGTTTGTCAGCACTGGCATGGTTGTCTATTTAAAGCCCTCCTCCATTTCCTTCCCATCCCTGGACCTGGTGGTGTCATTTCTGTACTCAGTGGTTCCTCCAGTAGTGAACCCCCTCATCTACAGCATGAGGAACCAGGAACTGAAAGTTGCATTGAAAAAAATGATACAATCATTTTCCTTTGGCAGCAATAAGTTACCCATATCACTACAGAAATGATTTCCAATTCATCTCGGGAAGCTCTTGTGCATTGAACATTTTATCTGTGATAACCATGTATGTTCAGGAATGTCTGCATCCGCTACACTTCTCCAGAGGCATGAACCCAGCCTGTCTGAGCCAGAGGTGTTTTTAGGTGTGTCTGGGACAATGGTACAGCTTGTCTTCAGTGTTCACGTCTTTGTAATAAAAGGGGATTTCCTCAGTTCCTGTATTTGGAGGTTGGACTACAGGAATTTGTCTTGGACTGTCTCACCGTGGTTTTCATGCACATCAGTCTGCTCCCGATGCAAAGTAGCACCACCAGATTGGGACCTTGTGGTCACTCAGGGAGGGAGAGGGCCAGTCATTCAGGCCAGCGCAGACACACGCCCCTGTGGAAAGGCTCTCTGGAGACAGGGGAGACAAGAACAGAGGAGCAACTCTGCATAATGGTTTTAAACTAAAAAAGGGAAGATTCAGGCTAGATATGAGGAAGAAATGTTTTACACTGAGGGTGGTGAAACACTGGCCCAGGTTGCCCAGAGAAGTGGTAGATGGAAACATTCAAAGCCAGGTTGGGTGGGCCTCTGAGCAACCTGATCTAGTTGAAGATGTCCCTGGTCATGGCAGGGGGAGTGGACTAGAAGAACTTTAAAGGTCCCATCCAACCCAAACTATTCTGTGATTCTGTTAAGATTTGGGACACAGGGATACTGGCCTTCGTTTCCTCATGCCACGGTTGACCCAAGGCCCAGGCCTGATAGGAAAGCCCTTCTCTGCTTCTATCCATCCAAACAACTATCCATCCATCCATAGAATCATAGAATAATTTTGGTTGGAAAAGACCTTTAAGATCATCATGTCCAACCATTAACCCTGCACTGCCAAGTCCACCTCTAAACCACGTCCCTAAGAACCTCATCTCTACGCCTTTTAAACACCTCCATGGATACTGACTCAATCACTTCACTGGGCAGCCTCTTCCAATGCCCGACAATCCTTTCGGGGAAGAAATTGTTCCCAGTACCAAATCTAAACCTTCCCTGGCGCAACTTGAGGCCATTTCCTCTTGTCCTATTTCTTGCTACCTGGGAGAAGAGACCAAAACCCTCCATGCTACAGCCTCCTTTTGGGTAGTTGTAGAGTGCAAGAAGGTCTCCCCTCAGGCTCCTTTTCTCCAGACTAAACAGCCTCAGCTCCCTCAGCCACATCTCGTAAGACTTGTGCTCCAGATCCCTCACCAATTTTTTTGATCTTTGCTGAACTCGCTCCAGCACCTCAAGGTCTTTACTGCAGTGAGGTGCTGAAAACTGACCCTAGGATTTGACTTGCAACCTCTGCAGCTCTGAGTGACGATAACTTCCCTAGTCCTGCTGACCGCACTATTGCTGACACAAGCCAGGATGCCAGTGGTCTTTTTGGTTTGCCGAACCTCAGACAATTGGCCTCAGCCCAATGATCCAACCAGTCCAGATCCCTCTGGCCTTCTCCCCCTCCAGCAGATCAACACTCCCACCCAATTTGGTGTCATCTGCAAATTTACTGAGGTTGCACTCAATCCNTTTAGTTTAGTTTAGTTTAGTTTAGTTTAGTTTAGTTTAGTTTAGTTTAGTTTAGTTTAGTTTAGTTTGGTTTGGTTTGGTGTGGTTTGGTTTGGTTTTTTTGGTTTTGTTTTGTTTCGTTTTGTTTCGTTTCATTTTGTTTCGTTTTGTTTTATTTATTTCATTTTATTTTGTTCTGCTTTATTTAGTTTCATTTTGTTTCATTTTGTTTTGTTTCATTTTGTTCTATTTCATTTTATTTCATTTCGTTTTATTTCATTTTGGTTTATTTCATTTTATCTCGTTTTATTTAATTTTATTTTGTTTTATTTAATTTTTAAAATTTTGATTCATTTTATGTTGTTTTATTTATTAATAGGTATGGTTTTTTATATATATATATATACCTCTATACATGTATATGTGTGTATACATTTTATACAGATATAAACATGTCTAAACGAGATAAATTATATATATAAGGCCATTCTAACATACATATAAAAGGGATAAAACCTTCTTTACTAAGAGCCAATGGAATGAGGATTTCCAGTTCACATGTGAATAGATAGAAAAGCACAAGGATGCGTTGATGTTCTTCACTTTACCAGGTGCAGAAGCAGCCCACAGATGTCTGGGGTGGGAGCAACTTCAAGAAGGTGAGGAGGACACAGACAAGCTGGATCATGTCCAAGGGCTATGATCCTCTAGGAGGCCATCAAGGGGCCCTCAGTGCAAATCCCTTAACATACAAGGATAAGCCCAGGAAGGTTCTCACACCCCAGCCCAGCCCAGCAGGATGGGCCATGTGGGATTACTGGATCAGGCTCTGAAATCTTCTCTGTGCTGCAAGACACAGGCAAACTGTCTGCAAACATGGAATACCAGGACAAAATGCCAGCTTCAGAAGAATATATGCATCAGGACAATATGGAAAAGACCCGAAGGGGATCTCAGAAAAGACCATCAGAAGCAGAGGAACTCACCAGTGAACCACTGAACCACAAACTGCATTTCCAGGTGCCAAAGAGAGAAAGGGTGGGGGGAATTCCCTTTCCCCATGGCTGTGAGAGATCTCCCAGCTACCTGTGAGACACTGTGGGATGCAGGTGGGTGATAGATAGGTTTTCTTGTCCTTAGGTTCATAACCTGATTGAATGTTTCAAAAAGCTCTGGCTGGCTGAGTGAAGGGAGAAGTCAGGTGTGTGCTTGGACTTGTCCAAGTCCGCCTGAGCCACATTAGCCAAACCCAGTATGCTGCATGTGTCGTGTCAAAGGATGGGGAAGGGAGTGGTGGTGGATGTAAATGTCTTGAACACTGTAGGGCCTGAGCAGGGTGCACACGGTATGGAATCAGGGGTGGGGAGTATGTTGGGTCTGGCTGGGATGGGGCTAATTTTCTTGTTCCCCTTCTGTGCTGTGCTTTGCCTTGGTGGCCAGAACAGCTTCAACAACACTCTGGCATTGTAGCTGTTGCTGAGCAGCACTGCCACAGCCTCATGGTCTCTGTTTCTCATTCTGCCCTAACAGTGTGGAGGCTGGAGGTGGCAAGAGGCTGGAGGGGACAAAGCCAGGACAGCTGACCCCAACTGACCAAAGGGATATTCCACACCATATGACGTCATGATCAGCAATAAAAGTAGGGGGACAGGTGTCTTCTTCAAAGTATGCTTTGCTCAGAGACAGGCCAGGCATACATCTCCTGCTGTGAGTGATTACTTCTCCATTTATTAAATTGCCCTTATCTTGACCCATGAGAATGTCTTTCTTGCTTTTGCTCTTCCAATTCCTGCCCCCATCCCACTGGAGGGGAGTGATCAAGTGATTGGGTGGGGGCTGACAGATGGGGTCACCCCCCACATAAGCAAACAGCAAGTAGGTTGTTCTGGTGAGGTCCCTGATGTCTGAGTAGATCGTAGGCCAAGAGCTGACTCATGGCTTGTGTGAGTGGTTGCGAGATGACTGATACTCAAGTAGCTGATAAGCCAAGAGCAGGCCTTGTGTCACAGCTTGTGAGGTTGCTTGTGCCTTTGTGTCTTGCAGATGAGCAGATGTCAAGTGGGTGGATGTGTGGTGATCAGGTCACTGGTGCCTGAGGAGTTGATAGGCCATAGGGAGAAACATGTCTTAGGCATGTACTTGTGATGCTGGATAGCTGATAGGCCACGTAGCTGGGGTAAATGTCATTACCGGTGCTTGTGAGGTCACTAGCTGGTTGAGTCGGTCATGACTGAGTAGCTCCAGGCCTGGAGTAGGCCCATGGCATGTGTAGGTGGTTGTAATGTCACTGCTGCCTGAACAACTGATAGGGCAGGAGCAGGTCCACAGTTTGTGTAGGTGTTTTTGAGGTCATTGGTGTCTAATCACTGATAGGCCAGGAGTAGGCCAATATCAGATGTAAATGCTATGACATCACCTGTGGTTGAGTAGCAGATGGGCCAGGAACATGCACATGGTTTGTGTAGGTGCTCCTGATGTCATCAAAACAATATTTACATGATGCCCATATACAACTTTTGGGAAGAACCATTGTCAGCAGAAGTCCATACTCAGCACATACACGCGTGACCGTATAACTCATGAGCACACAACCGTGGCAGTACAGGGTATGAGGTCACCATCAGTATAACTAATGAGCACACAGTGGTGGCATTAGGACGGTGCAGTGCTCATGTCACCAGTGGCACCCCACAGCCACGGAGCTTGATGCAGGCTATCCATGTGCTGTCACAGGGTCACCATGGGGAACAGGAGCTGCTTTACCCATGTCTGCAAGGCCAAAGCAGCAGCTCCTGCAGCCCTGGCTGCAGCCACCGGGATGGAGGTGGCTTGGGGGCACCACAGGGATGTGCCCCTGCACAGTGCCAGGAGGAAACCACAGACT
>VWYH01005547.1:330630-345660 GCA_013399365.1 Pampusana beccarii | reverse complement strand
GGTGTCCGGTCACAAGTGGTGCTTCCAAGAAGCTTACAATACGAAGCAATTAACTGTGAAAATGACCCTATTGGACCAAGAAAACAAGGCAAAATTTTCTGTCTGACAGACATTTCAGGCAATTTCAGTTCTTATACAGTATTTCAGCATATTCCATTTTCCATCTGCTAGTATTGTGATTTTCCCCAAAAGAAGAGGAGAAGAGAGAGTGCACAAAAGAGTGCACAACCTTGAAGTTCCCAGGTGTTGGGGATTTGGGGAGGATATGGATTAACAGTAGCGAAATGATCTCTACATGAGATGATTTGCACAGACGTTTAAACGGCTACTTCTAGGTTGCAGAGCTCTTTCACTAAAAGAGGTGAGTAGGTTTCGTTTTGAAGTTTCTGCTTGAAACTGTGTTGTGCTCAGGAAAAAACTTTCTGGCAATTCACATTGAGTTTTCTCTTTTCAACGATGTCTAGTTTGAAAACAACAGAGGTAAAACTTCACCAAATGCCTTTTTCCCACTCACACTGGCTCCTGAGCTTCGGTCTTGATTGAAGCGTTAGCTTCTTGGGCTCTGTTTCCACAACCCAGTGTTTCGGCAAGGTACAGAGACGTAGGAAGCTGCCAGCTGAGTTCAGAAATAAGGTAAGTGTAAGCCTTTGGTAAAGGAGACAGATGCATTAGTTACCTGCCAGAATGGAAAATTACCGAGGGTGTGTCTGTTTGACTCAGCTCAGCACAACGCTGTTTTGCACCAAGGAGGTGCAATGTCTGCACTGGCCCTCAAGGCTGGCTCACCGGTTTATTGTGTCAAGGATGGAAGTCATAGAAAAGGCGATAGCAATCTTACGCTTCTTTTGCTGCTGGGAGCCCCGGCTGCTGCAGCATGGGATGATCCCCTCTGCCTTGATCATGCCACACTGGTTTGAGCCCCTCTGAGCAGTTTTGAGCTCACTAGTGCTTTTACAGGGTGGTGCTCATTATACAGTTTGACCAGTTGCTGACAGCAATCGAGTCTGGCATGTGGACTTAGCTTTAAGGAGTCCTTTGGAAAATACGCTCCAATGCCATTATCTCATCAATAAAACTACAGCTCCTGAATAGTGGATAGGACACTTACTACAAGAAAGATGTTGAAGTACTAGGGATTGTCCAGAGGAGGACAACGAAGCTGATGAAGTATCTGGAGCACAAGTCTGATGAGGAGCAGCTGAGGCAACTGGGGCTGTTCAGCCTGGAGAAAAGGAGGCTGAGGGGAGACCTTACCACTTTCTACAACTACCTGAAAGGAGGTTGTAGCATGGAGGTGTTGGCCTCTTCTCCCAAGTAGCAAGTGATAGGACAAGAGGAAATTTAGATTGGATATTAAGAAAAAAAATTCTTCACGGAAAGGGTTGTCGGGCATTGGAACAGGCTGCCCAGGGAAGTGGTGGAGTCACCGTTCCTGGAGGTGTTTAAAAGATGGATGGATGAGGTTCTCAGGGACATTGTTTAGTGCTAGTGTTGGGTTAATGTTGGACGTGGTGATCTTGAGGGTCTGTTCCAAACAAAATGGTTCTATGAAAATCCACAAGACGAATACTTATGCCCATTGAATACAGGTACATTGATTAAATATGCATCGATTATGTGTACATTGGTTATACTATTGATGAGATACAACATGACTAATTAGCAAAAGCACAGCACCCGTGATATGGAGGTGTACACTGGGTACTCGTGGTACTGCACGTTGCTGGCTGGTAAGTAGTCATAGGTTGCTCAGCACACACGGGAAGGCAACAAACATGCAGATTGCTCCTCGCACAATAACTGTGCATCTTGTACAATAACTGGGTTCCTTGTATAATCATTTCTGGGTCCCCCCCAACACACAGAAAAACAGTTAAGCAAGTGGTTGGCTCTCCATATGAAACCAAATGAAGTCAAGGAAAAATAAAAATACAACCAAAATTCTCATAAAGCTCCATATGCTCAAGGGCTCTGGGTTCAGGCAGCTCTGCTGAACCAGAGGGCCTTTCCTGCCACTTCATGCGTAAGTGTGAACTGTGCCCCTGTGAATTGCTAACTTGTCCTTTAGGAATGAGTTAGATGAATGAGATTCCAATATCAGAGCTAATGCCCCTTTGAAGTGTCGCTTTGCCTTTGTGCACTTCTGCCTCTGCGTTATCAGAATGTCTTCCATGAAGCTTTATTATCACTGGTAATGAAGAACTAAGAGGAAAAATTTTCTATTCAAGGATTGAGTAGTTAGAAAAAATATTTCCCCGGATACTGGAAAATCAAATAGAAGACCCTAGGGCAGAAGGGCTAATTAAAAAAAAAAAAAAAAAAAAAAAAAAAAAAATTAAAAAAAAAAAAAAAAAAAAAAAAAAAAAAAAATAAAAAAAAAAAAAAAAAAAAAAAAAAAAAAAAAAAAAAAAAAAAAAAAAAAAAAAAAAAAAAAAAAAAAAAAAAAAAAGAAGCAAGCCTGCTTTACTATGAAAACCCTTGAGGGGATATAAAAGCTGAAGGGAGGTGCATGCTTGAATAATAAGACCTTAATAGCTTTGAGTCCATGTCTAACACAAAGCATTGATTTCGGCTGCTTGATGAAGTTAGTTATTAGATTAGAAAAATCTAATTTAAAGGGACGCTGCCCACTAAGATCACTCTGTTGGAGAAGTATATATTGCTGTCATAAGTAACTAATTTTTTTTTTTTTTTTTAAATAAAAGGGACTAGAGCGAAAAACAATCCTTCGGGTAATCACTTTATTTCATACAGTTGGCAGCATTAGTGGTATGTATTAACTTCTCTCTTTGCTGTGTCCACTCCTTGCATGCTTTGTTTGGTCTCCCAGCAGCTCATCAGGAGTAGAAGGATGGAGAAGTTTAATTTAAAAAATAATAGGAAGACATGACTGCAAAACAGCAGCAAAAGATAGAAGCTGGCTAGATAGAAGCCAAGGACAGGAGGCATTTCCATAAGATACTTTAAACACTTTTTTCGAAACTGGGCTATTGCTCATTTAAGCAGTTGGGAATAAGACACATAATTCTCAGGGTAAATGTATTGTTTTATTTAGAAGTGACAGATCAGGAGTGATGCTGGGCCACTGACACATCTCAAGATATCAAGAATAGTACTTGACTCATCTAAGTTTGGACGTTACAATATAAAAGTCTTTATCCAAGCATGAGGTTTGAACTTCCTTTGTAGCTGGGAACAGTGTGAGTCATCTCACCCCAATGCAGACATCTAAAAGAGAGCAGGTGACTCATGCCTTACAAGTATCTACTCCACTGATGACAAAGGCCAGCTCAGGTGAAGACATCTTACGTGAGACGACTCCCACCCTGACCAGCCAGACTAGTGTAAAATGCAAAACATGAAGTTAGACGAAGAACAATGCAGGCCAACTGCTCAGCCCCTGTATGTTATGTTACCCCAATGGGTGACTTGATGCAAAATCTTGTGTCCAGTGGCTTTCTCACATTGATGTACACCAGCTAGAGAAGAAAGCCACCATTCAATTAGGACTGTCCTGGTATGCTGCCACCTCACAGGAACGACAGCCTGGGTCATCTTAGCAAAGTTGTAGGTTAAATCCTGTGACCCAGGTTTTGTGGTTGTTCAGACTGGGTGGCTGTAGTGGTCAATTTTAGTCTGAGCATCTGTGAGAACAATGTCAAATGGTTCTGGGACACAGAAATACATGGTGTAGGAACACAAATGTCAGCAAAGCAGCATGTTTTCAGTGTTAGGCAGAGACAGGCAGTCACCCTCTTTTTCAAACCCGCTGTTTTCAGCCATCTTGCCTTGTCCTTCTCAGACTGTGACTAACGGTGACAGTGGCCACTCGTTCATCTATGGCTGGTGAGATCCAACTGCAAGTATCACTGAAGAAATAATCCAGAAACTCCTGTTTGTTGGTGACTGTAGCCCTGTTGCACGCTCACGAGGCAACCATCCAGGAGCTCAGCCTAATCATTAGTACCGAAAAAGTGGGTTTTCCCTGAGGCCAGTGTTACAATCTCCCTGAGAGGCCAACTAAACAGCGGTTGGCAAGTTTATTAATCTTGGTACCACTCCTTCAGATCAGCAGTAATCGCTGCATTTCAAAAGCAAATCTGTCATTTAGTCGTCTACAAAGCTGTCTTCGGAATGAATGAAGGATTCAGGGCTCAGCCAAAATGACCGCATGTCTGACGCTTATTTTTTCTGCTCTCCTCCCTGGATGGTAATCTTGGGCTCTGTAGAGTTGCCTAACACAGTTTCTGCAAATGCTGCCCACTCTGGATCCTGGGTATGTGCTGCATGGACATCAAGATTCCATCTTCTAAGTTGCCTCAGTGCTACAACCTGATTATCAAGATCTCAACAGCATTGGGGCATGCATTGAGTGAGGACAGGCCACTCTGGGTTCCTGATGGGTACTTTCACAGCTAGCTAGCCTGGGCTAAAGGCCAGCTAGTGGCTAAGATAGTGCTTTCAAGATACCCTGAAACCATCCCGCAGAGCTAGCCAGTCCAAATTAGTAACTGGAAGGGCAAAACTTGGGACACAGGCATCTAGAGACAAATCTGTGGCCACAGGTTTTGAGGCAGAGGGTACAGGCAACCTGGAGGGCAGAAGAAAGGAGGAGGTGCTCAAAGAGAATCAACCAGCCAGCCGCTTCTGCGGGCATCTAAAAGGCATGTGCCCAGCTTGTAGCTGTGCGCATTCCTCATCATAGACATTGTGTTTTCATGTGACTGCACAAGGAGTCGATGCACTGGCTAAAATTAGCTACAACATGTCTAGGAAACGGGCAGTGTTAACAACACCCATTAATCATAATAATACTTGTCATATTTCTTCTAGCTTCTGAAACAAAACCTGTTTAGCCATTCAGACGTCACAGGGAAAATCTGCTATTAGGTCTCATCATCATTACAAAGCAGAAACTGGTGCCAGAGCTTGCTGCAAGTCTTTTCTCAGTAAGCACATTACTCTGTGACGAGCGGAACAAATGGATATTGAATCCCTGCAGATTTGTGTCCTATTTACCCCCATCTGCCTCCCACTATGACCTCCATAGCAGTCCCAGCTTCCACCTAGGTCATCTACGATGATGTTCCTTCTGTTCTGGGTACTGAAGGAAACCAGGGTTACACGGAGCTTGTCTCTAAATCGCTGTTTATTTATATAGGTTGAAATTTCACCAGTTGGGGAAGAAGGGCAGGACAAAGGGAAGGGTCATGAAATGGGATTTTGCACTATGGCAGAATCTGATATGGCAATATATAAGACTGCAGATACTGAGGCTCTGCCTCACAGACCAGAGGAGGAAAGGAGTTGTGTGTCGAATTGTCTTTTTTCTTGTATCACTAACAAGTGTTTTTAAATCCTGCCATTTAAAACCTCTATGGCATATTATTTTCTCTCTCTCTGGCTTGTTGGTGATGTTCAGTTTTGAAACCAATTCTCCGTTTCCCCCATCCCCGGCAACTACTAAGTCCCACCTGTGTGCCAGCACCTGCACCTGCTACAGACAAAAGGGTTAGAAATCAAACTCACCAAGTCCTACATTGCTTCAGTTCAGGGGCTATCAATTTTTATGAGCACTCACAGATTGTTTGCATCAGTTTTCTTGACTATGCAAGTTCCCAAACAGCAATATTGTTATTTATATCCGTCAAGTCTCTCATTAATCCAAATCTTGCCCTCTAACAAAAACTATAAAATGCCTTTTAAGGGAGGAGGTTGTTTCTGAGTCACTGGCAGAACAGCTTGTTCTCTGGTCTCATATCTGGCCTTTATGACTCCCTCTTTCTAGTTTTACGAGTCCTCTCTTGGCCTGCAGCCATCTGACAGAGTCCTGCAAGGTGGCAAGAAATGAACAGGAACATCTGGAGTTGCCAATCAGTATCAGTGTTGAGTAAATGACCTGCTGCTCGTCGACACTGTCAAGTAACATTGAACATGAGTTTGGGGCATGTTTCAGCAAAGAAAATTAAAGATTTGGGATCTGTCCTTATTTTTGTAATTTGAAGGCTGTTGGTCAGAAGTGATTAAGCATTGAAGTTTGCATGCTATAACATGGCATGATAACTTGGCTAGCCATTCAATGACCTAGCTAATGAGGAAACATGATCTCAGTCTGTTTATGAGAAGCAAAATGCTTTCAGCAGTGTGCAGATGGCAAAACAAGTTGGTGTGTGGTAGCATCTCACTTCCACATGGCTGGGTGAAATATTGTGTGAGAAACAACTGTGTTGAGCCTGGGCCCTGGAAATATTCACATATGCGCTACATTATCAGCATATGGGCAGCACTCTTTGGGTCAAGAGCACAATTTTTTCTTCTTCAAACACAGTACCCTGGCTTGTGATTGCCTACAGAGGCAAGTTACATTCAAAAGCTTCTTGCTGCAGGAATATGAGGACCAAGGTGGGCCATCGCTCTCGTGGTGTGAAGACTTGCCATTCTCTTGTGACAGTGATGAGTGTCTCTAATGAGCATCAGAGTTGCTCCCCCCAGCCAGATGAAGGCAAAGAGCACACCTGACTAGAAGCATTAGCATCACTACTCACTTTCTGGCGAGCGGGACATTAACTCATTGTGACACTGGGTACAGCGACATTGGCTTTCTGGGGTTTGCTTGTTTGTTTTGTTGTTTGAGTTGAGCAAACTGTAATGAGATAAAGTACCCCCTGGAAAAAGCTAACTGGATTTGAATAGCTTAATTGATGGAGATAGTCATCTACATAAACTCATATTTTTCCAAATAATGCAGATCTGCAGACTAAGAAGAGTCAAAATCAGCACATGATTTATGATACAGTGCTATTGGTTAAACATAACATTATTACTGTTTGATGAGGAACTGGGCACGGTTCTTCTGTTAAGGCTTTTACTGTTCAGGTAGACTATACAAACATTCAAATGCAATGAGCCACACAGTAAAATACTCACTGCTAAGAACAGGGGAATTTTCTATTTTGTGTTTCTTTTTTCTTTTTTCTTTTTGGTTTTTTTTTTCCAGAAAAATATAGCATTATTCTAACAGAACTAAGATATGACAAAATGATGAACAACCAACTGACATCGACTTTATGGTTGAAGTGCTGGCCTGCATCTGAAGTGAAAGCATTTCCTATTTAACCTGTGGAAATTATTCTTGCAATTACTGTGAATATTGACTAAGCTGATGAATTTACAGTTGTAGCATTCTTGGTCACAGATAAACAGCAGTGAAAGGAGATCATTTGTGCTACATTCCTGCTGCCTGTTAGAACAGGAAAAATAGGTAGTCTCATGGTAGTAGAGGCATGGCTGTTCTCTAAACAAACACCTCCCACAGCCTCCAGGAGTTACCTGAACCAGGTGATGCTTAGCTGATAGTAAATTTGATAACACTATTTCTCAGAATACTCAGGGGATTCACAGAGCAGTAGCAGAATTTCCCCTCCCTCAGACTCTACAGGGAAGAGGTATCAGAGGAGAAAAACTACTGCTTTGGGTGGGAGGGGACCACAGGCTTGGGAGAGACTTGAGAGATGCAGAGAGAAGTATCTTAAGATACACATTAATGGAAGCTATAGGCTTTCCAGGATTTCCCTCCAGCCAGCTGCTTATCCTAAAGTGTCCCTTGCCAGGCTGGTACGATGATGGACCAAGGGGCAGAGTTAAGGTTATAATGCTGACATTTGTGGCATTCAAACATGATACTCTGCACCATTTCCTTAACGTTAGGTGGGATGTTTCTATGAAACACAGCTCTTCTGTTAAGTTTCAGTAGGGTCTTTCTTAAGAGGAGACCCATGTTCTTAATCTTAATGGGAGTTCAGCAGACCCAGTACTTCAGTACCTTCTGAAGTCCCTGCTGACATTAAGCTGTTGAGTCACCTGTAATGCTCTCACCTCCTGAGATATTTCTGTCTGTGTCTATGGTAAGGGATTGCTCAGCTGCGCTGAAACAGACTCTTGTTTTTGCACTTACATATTGCTAATCATGGTGCTGACAGACTAGCTCTATCACGATGCTATGAAATTAGACATGATCTTAGTTGTCTTGCAGGGTTTAGATTTTTGAAGTGCTCAGTGCTTATGCCCTTTGTGTTGGTCTCTTCGGAGATCAGGTTCACCCTGAAGATCAAGATCAGGTCTCTTGTTTCAAGTGCAAAGTACAAAAACAAGCTACTGTGCAGTAGTGCAACAGGACATCTTCTCCCATTATTTTCCTTTGACTAAGAGACACAGGAATCCATGGCTCAGTTTCTGCCACTTGCCAGAAGTCTTTTTGGCTACCCTACTAAACTGCACAGGACATTGCACTTTGATTTTCTTCCTCTTTTTTCCAGTCATAGTGAGCCAATAGTGGAAGGAAATACTTGAATTTGGTTGTTCAGCAGATTTCTGGACATTGTAACAAATGCTTTGGGAAAAGTCACATTGACCTGGTGAGGTGTAATCGCATTGTCTTAATGTCACTCTAATATTTCAGACTTCTGCATTGAAATTGAAATTTTATCTTCCTGCAAATAAGCTCAGAATCACTTTAACCAACATTAGAGCTTTTGGAGTCAACAGACACAGCTTCTAACACATACAATCTAACCTTGGCTCTTACTTGGCTTTTTTTTTTTTTAAATCTCCTGATACATTTTCACCATCACATCTAATGCATTGGTCCTGAATATCCTTAACAGAGTAAACATATTAAATGTGTTGTGCTCTTGAAGCAACCTACCATGAAGAGGTTTTCCTTGGAATATCAATGACACCTTCAAATCTGTCTCCTTTCCATAAATAAATCTATCCTAATGAGGTTATTTGTGCCAAGAGCATTTTCTGTTCTCCGGTGTTAATCCCCTTGCAAGTCTCTTCAGGCCTTCTGAGTAATCAGTCTCATCATTATTGGTAATCAGTCACAGCTCTCCCGAACAAACATGGGCTGTGGTGGTGGCACACGGTCCCACAAACCAGTGCCAGGCTGATGAGGCAGAATGAACAGGGCTTTCTTATTTGACTGCACTTAGGGAATGTGAATTCCCTTCTCGCCATCCTTAAGCAATTTGGGTTTTGACAGATACAGCAGAGAACCTCTGGCCCAGAGACACGACTCTCTTTAAAATACTACCTGGACTTAAATTACAATATCATGAACATTTACCTACCAAAATGCTAAGGTTTTCTACTGTAATGTGTCCATTTGGACAGTCCATACTGGGTCAAGAAAACTGATTGTACTGTATACAGAAAGGCACTCAAGCACACTTTCAAGTATGGATGAAATTGTGAAGAGGTAAGCCCATGCTAACTAGTTTTCTAGATTGGAATAGGCGTAAACTATCTTAAACTATCTACAGCTTAGCGTGTGCTTCCTATTAACATATATTTTACAATGGACAGCTTTATTTCCTGCACCCTTTGGAAAAGAAATGAAAGTTACCACAAATAATAAATCCTTCTGGCTACCTCATTCTGACCCAACCTATCCTGTATAAAGAAAAGTTACCAAGCTACCATGAGACGTGGTTGATGGACTACTTATGCCTAATGCTGCTGTCACTAGAAATGCTAAAATGAAAATGAAGATAAATAGTAAACTGCATCTGTATGAATGATGCTGCTGGGCTGAATAATTAAGACTGCATTGTGCAGAAGCTTTTGTTAACAGTGGATCAGAGAAGACAACTCCACTTAACTTATTAAAACTTGCACAGGGCTAATTAACTACAGCTCTACAGCACCAACATGCAGAATCCATTTTTTTTCTTTTGCCTTTTCATTAACACAAAGTTCTCCTGCAATGAGCGGCTGAAAATACCATTACCATACCTGGCAATCACACTTGCAATGGGGATAAAGGGGTTTAAGACATAAGCAGAGCCTGAGGTGGCCACCCAGCTGACCAGCAACGGTACAGAGCATTCTCAGCAGATGTCTGTTTCCCAGAGTTAACAGAAAACCTTGGAAAACAGAAAACAATGTAGTACAGCCTTGAAGCTACTCTGTCTTGCCCTAGAGGGCTGCAAAATTTAAAAATAGAGCTTTTCCCACAACCTCAGTCCAGGTACTTGGCTCTGTAGGAACAGGGCCCAGCTTTTGCTCAGAACAGGGCTTCATGTTATGTCTGATCAACGAATGTATACAACTTATTTTGCAAATTTACAGTCACAGAGATTAACAAAACCCAAAGGGGACAAAAGCATGCAAATCAAACTCTTCCTCAACAGCATCAAAGCTATCACCTTTCAAACGAAAAGCAAAACACTATATACTCAACTGTGTTTGAGTATATACAAGAATAGGTGCTATGTCTGCAAAATGTGCATTTGCATAACAGCCAACTTCTTTTCTGAGAACCCTTGTAACAGGAAAACATTAAAATAAAACACAGAGTGAATGAATAATTTAGAGATCTCATTTGTATGAATCCACTTCATAAAATATGTGTATGTGTGAAGGGGAAGCCAACTGACCATAAGATAAGTAAAAAGTCATGAGCTCGCTGTGGAAGGAAAGCTATTTTTACTCAAATTTAAAATGAATGCTTTCTATTCAAGGCTTTATATTATGGTCTATTAAATTATAAGAGCGAAAACAGTTTCTGATTTAAGAAGAGATGGCACAGCACGATGCGATGTGTCAGGAATGTAATCGTATATTATACACCAATGCTGTGCTTGTCTTCAGTTTGTTGGAGGCTGACCAAACAAGGAAGCTGATCATAGCCAGGAGATATTAACCCTCAAGAGTCCAATCCTGCAGCTCTTACATACAGCCATCATATTATTTCCTCGTGTAATCAAAAAGGCAATTTATGTCAGTTAAGAGTTCACAGAAAGTAAATCCCCAAAGTATAGTCACTGGGGCTGGAGGTGAGAGCTGTCTCTGAAAAATAGGCCATAAAGATCAAAATCACAAACAATATAGGCTAGTATAGTCTTTCAGGTGGACAAAAATCATCCGTTGTGAATCCTCCACACTATGCAGTGTCCCTCTCAATGGCAAATGAAGCCTGGGTGTCTTGCAACTAACCATACGCTGCAAATCTGACTCTGAGTGATGTTAACACCCATCCCTGCCTTACCATGTTCCAGCAGAATTAGTGACCGTGGGTCATCAAATCTCCTCGTGACCTCCAAGGGGCTTGACTTGTCCCCAGCACACTCCTGACTTCTTGTACGACACAGGAGCCTCTTCCAGTTCTGGTCCCAGTCCCATCCAGTTCTTCTGCGCCTCGGTTGCCAAAACCTGAGATTCAGTCAGCTTGAGCAGAGGCAAAGAAATGTGTATATAAGTAAGAAATGAAAGCCATTTTGCAGTATAAATGCTATCTCGGACATAAGGTTTGACAGCCCTGGTATCTGAAGGGAAGAAAGGGAAGAGAGGTTTTGACTGCTGTGATCCAGAATGGCCAAC
Source organism: Pampusana beccarii (assembly GCA_013399365.1). Taxonomy (NCBI): domain Eukaryota; kingdom Metazoa; phylum Chordata; class Aves; order Columbiformes; family Columbidae; genus Pampusana; species Pampusana beccarii. The sequence goes on along the minus strand of VWYH01005547.1, from coordinate 334,278 downwards.
CTTTGGCTTCTTACAGTGTCCAAGAAATGGAGGTTACAATACCAAATGAGGGGTTACAGCAGCCAAGCCGGGTGTGGTCTGTGATGAACACACCTAAAATACTAACAAAACCTCATCATGTAGGAGGGCATTCACTTTACCCAAATTTAGCCTTCTAGATATCAAGTGTCTAAGCTAACCTTGGTACAGAGCCTATCTCTTTAGTCACTGGAGACTGGCCACTACTGGGGGCAATCATCACATCCCAAAAAAGAAGTGTAAACTTGGTGGGCTGAGCAGCTTTTGAAAGATACCTATGACTGACCAGTGACTATAAACTGAGCCTAAATAACTACATCAGATAAGGTTAAGTGGAGGATGTCAATCTTTTCCTCCTTAGTCCCAGGACTGGTCCTCATTCACAAGTCTGCTCTTCTAAGATTGTATCACATGGATGAGTGTGCATGTGCAGAGAAAAGACAGCACATTGCAAAAGAGGCCTCCCTGCCCAGAGCCTTTCAAAATCACCTGAACCACAAGAATTTCAGTTTCTGCTCAAACTGTCAAGTATTTGATGAGGTCCCCAGGTATCTCTGGAGTGAGGATGGAGAGCTGAGCAGCCTGCTCAACCCTGTTCTCCCCTACAGGCTCTGTAAATGGACTTCCACACTGACAGAAAAGTGGTTTCTTGAAACCTACTTGCCTTCCATCCCACTCCTGAGGCTACTGCTGGTACAGCAGTCACAGGCAGGTGGCTGGAGGCTCAGGCTACAATTTGCCAGCGTAAGCTCTTCTGTATCCTCTCAGCAGTTAAATAATAGCTTGTGCACATAAGCTCTACTGCTTTAGCCATTCCAGCATGAACACAAACTGGTATAGCCAAGCTGGACAAGACACACAGGATAAACACCTATGCTTCACTGAAGAGCACTGAAAAAGTACCTACATTGGCTTTATAGCTTATCCCAGTGTCTCTATTCACCGCCAAGTCAGAAAAATAACTTATTATGACCCTACTGACAGCAGCAAGTGACTTTTGCTTGGAAAATAGATGCTCTGGTAGGCTCTGAGGGGGTTGCAGGAAAACGTTGGAAAACTAACAGCTCCTTAATACTTGTGCTCTTACGGTTACAACTGCTGTGTGACCTGAGAGAGATCATCATCATGCCAAAAGAATCCAGCATGGATCAGAAATTAGAATGTCTTGTAACTAGAGAGGATCTGCAAAATGGACTCAGGAAGCTTGAATTCACAATGCGTTCCTGCTGAACTGCAGTGCTCAGGAATGGAGCTGTTCAGGAAAAGTCACCCAGAAGCACCAGTCCTTTGTTCCAAAGTACTCCGATTTACCAAGACAATAATTAATGACTATTCTGAATAGGCAACAAACACGGTGACAACACGAAAAAAAATGGGAGGGGGAAAAAAAAGAAGGAAGTAACTGAGCATTTAACTTGATAAACATCTCAGGAGGTTTGCCTGAGATTAGTTGATGAATACATGAGCTGGTTGGTGCTGTACTTACATTGACCTCTACTTTTCTTCTAGGATCTTCCTTTTAACCCATAATATGACAGGGTCATATTTATTTGGTGTGGTCCACAAAGCTAAGGGGCATTTGGCGATGGATAAAAAACAGAGAGAAAAACTCAAGAAATGCCATTTGCAATTTGAGGGAGGAAACAACAGAGTGACTTGCTTTGAGAACAGTGAACTTTCCAAGCCACTACAAGACTCTCTCTATCCATTTACCCTGAGGTCTGATGTAGCTGGTCAATGCTACAAAACTTTGCCCATGGAGGGTTCTGACTTGCAGAGGTCCAGGACAATGAGTTGGAGGGAAAACCAAATTGGGTGGTGTATTCTTCTATTGCATTCATGCCGCCAAAGGAAAATATGAGCGAAACATGCAAAACCTCACAGGAGACCCCTGGTTCCCTACAGATGGCTTTGTGCTTAGCACAGGTGTTGTTCTGCAAGTCATCCGTTGTATATTGATCATTTCATCACAAGCATGTATTCTACATGCTATAGAACACAACTTTTAGTTCCCTCAAAAATGCCTGCTGTCAAAGGCTTTACTTTTCCTTTTAAACTGCTCACAGGCTTTGAACGAACAGAGTGCCCTGTGTCTGACTTCAGCACTGCGTTAGACATAGTCAGGGCAGATCTGGGGATATAATGGGACAACAGATTGTCCGGTATGTGTGCAGATTCACAATTGCTCGTTCCTGCCTCCTCTGGAAACAATGGAGGAGCAGAAGCAGCTGGTGTGCAGAGGAGATGAAGCGTGACATCTGTCTGGGACCGCCAACTGCCCAAGCACCTCTGGTCCTGCCAGCCGTGGGCTGTTTGCTGGTGAGAGCAGGCAAGCTCAGATGGCTGTTTCCAACGCTGCAGTCTGTTCCTGTCCATATACCGTTTGTCACTATAGCTCAGCATGGGCACCTTGATTCCCTCCACAGTGTGTTGTTTGCTCTGCGTTTCAGTGCTTCTCCATGTGCTGGTTCTGAAAGTGGCAGCAATGATGCTGATAGGGTTGGGCGTTAAAAGCTGCTTGACAACCTTGTAAGCCAAATTTGGTCCTTAGTGTCTTACAAGGGGAAAACAAACAGCATGGAAAGCACTGAAGTGCGGTTTATACAAAAAAGCTGAATAAAGAAACACCTTTCTCCATGTCCTCAGCTGGACTTGTTGGCTTCATTGACTTTAATGGAGCTATTCCAGCCTACACTAGCTGAGAATACAGCCCACTAGACTACGCATTGCCATGTAAAATTCCTGTAAGCGGTATCGTTTATTTTCTCATTTGTTGGTTTTGCCATCTGGCACAGCCTTCTTATATCCTTTTCCATTCACTATCCTCTGAAAACATCTTTTGTGTTTTCTATAGATGTGTCACTTTTCCACTGTCAAATATTAACTTTATGACTGAATACTTCTTCTGATTCCTTTTGATATCACTTCACAACTTCACCTTTCCCCCCCTGACAACACGCTCAGGTGCCTATCATGCAAAGCTGTATTATGTTTCCAGGTGTAGTATGGGTTAAAAGAATACAGCTCCAGTTTCGCAAACATTTGTGCAGCTTCACAGCTTTAATGGATCCTGGTGACTATAAATATTAAAAGGAAACTAAATAATACAGTCCTTCCTGTGAATCACATGTGGGTTGGCTACATTTCTGAATTAACCTCTTGAGAAAATAAGCTTTGCTTCCATTATTAGACAGACACATATAATCCTGTGATGGCATCACAGGGTCAGACTGCAGCTGACGAAGAGTCACGGATGTCACATGTACCAGAATGAGATGTTTAAACTGAAAACTCTTGTGATTGATACAAAACCCAGTCTCCCACAGAGGCCTCTGCTCATTTACTGAGGGATGGGATTAGGAATTCTCCTGCAAAGATTCCCGTATTTAATTGTGTGCTGGTTTGACTGAGAATGGGTTAATTTTCTTCATGCATTTAGAAACCCTCCTTTTTCATAGCTAGCACGGTCATTATTTGGACTTAGTTTGAGAACAAGAAGATAACACCCTGGGACAGAGTGAATGTTTTTAATTGCTCTGGTCTGAGAGCCAAGGACATTCTGAGCTCTCTGCCCACAGGTGTGAGGCATCGAGGAAGGGGGGCATGGATGGGGCAGAGCTTGACTGACAT